>PVKE010051354.1:0-10667 GCA_004027555.1 Craseonycteris thonglongyai
CCCCCCCAAAAAAAACAAAAACAAAAAAACAAACCAAAAAAAAAAACAGATGAGGGAACACTTTTTTTTTTTTTAACAATCTATTTTATTGTTTTTGACAGAAACAGAGAGAGACAGAGAGAAGGGGGAAGTTCCAGAGCAGTCTCCATAGAAGCACACCCCAGTTCAGCATGTGGGTCCACACAGGGCAGGGCTGGGATTCAATCCTCATTCCCTGGGGCTGTGAAGCAAGCATGTAAACTGCTGAGCCATCCCAGCTTCCCCAAGGGAACACTTCTTAACTCATTCTATGAAGCTCCATATACCTCAATACCAATATCAAAGACATCAAAGAAAAGAACACTACAATCCAATATCTCCTTTAGATGCAAAAATCCTCAACAAAATATTAGCAAATCAACTCCAGACACATATAAAAAAGGATTATACATCACAACCAACTGGTATTTATCCCAGGCATTAAAGTTTGGTTTAATATTCAAAAATCAACTAATGTAACACACTGTATTGATAACATAAAATACATCTTTATTGATCATCTCCATAGATGTAAAACGGTATTTAAGGAGATGCCAGGATAACTCAGCAGTTGAGCCCTTGCCTCACAATCAGGAGGTCCAGCGTTCACTTCTGGGCCCAGCCCTTGCAAATGCATACGCTGAAACGCTGCACAACTCGGAACTGTGCGAGCCCTGGGATGCCTTGGCTGCAAAGGTTCTTGTCTCCCATGCGGGAGGCCTCCAGTTCTGTTCTCGTCCTGCACGGCCCCACATCCACCTGTGTGGAATTGAAACCATGTGACAACTAATGATGTACTACTATGGAGACTGCTCTGGGCCCTCCCCTCTCCTCTTTCTCTCACCATCTCTCAAAACAATAAATCTTTTTTAAAAAACGACAAAATTCAACAACTCTTCATAACAAAAGCACTTAACCTGGGAATAGACCATCTATGAAAATAAACATAGGTAATATCACTCTTACAGTGAAAGACTGAAAGCTCTCCCTGTAAGGTCAGGAACAAGACAAGGAGGCCAACTCTCACCGCTTCTATTCCACATTATACTGGAGGTTCTAACCAGGTCAATTAGGAAAGAAGAAATAAAGGACATTCAGATCAAACAAGAAGAAGTAAAAGTCACTTTATTTTCAGATCACATAATCCTGGGATTTAATCCTTGGATTTAAAGGTAAAATGGAAAAATACACACTTCTTTTACATTGGTGGGTACAGAATAATTAGTAATTAGCACATTACAGCACATAGAGATGGTTTTCAAGGAATAAGATAACAATTAAGGGCACTATACTCTCAGGCTCTGGTGATGAAGAATTACTCTGACATTCCAAAAGTATATTAGATGCAAAAAGACAATAGACAGGCTCACTTAAGGTAAAGATTGACCTCTGTCAAGGAAGCCACAAAGCCACGGATGTGACTACCCGCTGTGACCTGCTTTCAGTCAGGAATTACGTTCGACCATCTTGTGTGAGTCACGTCAGTCTCTGAGTTTGTAGACTGCCATGCTGGCCTCCCCTGAGCTTGTCAGGTTTAGTATGTGACCCCTTTTTTCATCCACAGACTTTTCATTGTTTTTTAAAACCATTGTCATGTCAACATGTGACCTTTTTTAAAAAGTACCACTTTTCTAGAATACATTAAGAAGAGGCCAAAAAGCAGTGCCACGTTTTCTGAATAGGAGGGTGCTTGGAGGTTTTTTATTCCCTTTAATTGTGGTTATTTAATTTCCTAAAAAGTTTACAATAATTATCCCAGGAAGACACTGGTGAAAGTGACATCTATGTATTGCTTATAACATTGTGAACCACACACTTTGAGTTTGCTCAAAATCCTATAAATCCTTGGATTTAGGCCAAGAAAAAAAGAACTAAAATGTGACATACAGAATCATTCACACTCCCTTGTTTTATGTTCTATCAAAATGGCAGCAACTGGACTGTCTGGCTAGGAGGAGTCTGAAGGACCAATATTCTTGGAAAAAGAGGCTTTGAACTTTAGTGTGTAGAGTTCTTCGCAGAAAGATTAAGGAGGAATAGTAGGTCATTTACATGAAAAGCCTCACAGGTTTGCTGGTGAACATTGGGGGCGCTTTAAGTCCTCAGTTGGCTCTGTGTAGAGCTCTGATGGAGGTCCAAGCCAACTTAATAAGAATTTAAGACGACGCAACTCTCCCATGGATTCCAGTATTCACACTTAAAACTTGACTTGGCTAAGAAAGCAAGAGGGAGGAGGCAGGTATGCAGTTCCAAAAAGAGGAGAGGTTGGCAACGATTTGCCCCTTTAGGCTGTCACCCAAAATCGCACGGGGCTTGTAGCCAACGGGGACACAAAAATAACTCGTTTTAAAAGCGCTTCCTCAACCACAGAGTAATCAGTATTCTCAAGTCTCACGGGTCCCCACAGAAGTTAAATACATTAAACACTAGGTGGGGTTCAAAGTCGTTGTAAAAAAAAGTCCAAATATGTGGACTGGGAAACACGAGGTACCACAGGGTGAGGGAGCCGTTCTCACTATGGGGACTCTACAAGGGACTGGGGTGCAGTCCACGGGTCACGCGCAAAGCAGAGCGCAGCACCCTGCCCGGGCCCGCGCGACGCCCCACCCTGCCCCGCCAGCAGGAGCGCACTCCAGGCCCCCGGTGGCGGGCGGGGCGGCCGCGTTCTCGCCGCCCTGGGGTGTGGTTCCCGCGGCCAGGCCGGGCGGAGAGCCCTGTTTAAGACGCCGGCCGGCCGGGCCCGGCTCACTCGCGCTCCCGCCGCCGCCGCCGCCGCCACCACGCCTTTGCCATGGAGCGGCCGCCGCTGCGCGCCCTGCTCCTCAGCGCCGCCGGGCTGCTGCTCCTGCTCCTGCCCCTCTCCTCTTCCTCCTCTTCGGACACCTGCGGCCCCTGCGAGCCGGCCGCCTGCCCGCCCCTGCCCCCGCGGGGCTGCCCGCTGGGCGAGACCCGCGATGCGTGCGGCTGCTGCCCGGTGTGCGCCCGCGGCGAGGGCGAGCCGTGCGGGGGCGGCGGCGCCGGCAGGGGGCACTGCGCGCCGGGCATGGAGTGCGTGAAGAGCCGCAAGAGGCGGAAGGGTAAAGCCGGGGCAGCAGCCGGCGGCCCGGGGGTGAGCGGCGTGTGCGTGTGCAAGAGCCGCTACCCGGTGTGCGGCAGCAACGGCGTCACCTACCCCAGCGGCTGCCAGCTGCGCGCCGCCAACCTGAGGGCCGAGAGCCGCGGGGAGAAGGCCATCACCCAGGTCAGCAAAGGCACCTGCGAGCAAGGTGGGCACGAGCGCTGTCCTCTCCGATCCCGCCGCTCCCCACCCCTTCCCGCGCACGTGGAGAGCCCGGGGCCCCCTGGCGGGTCAGACCCAGCAGGGCGCCCCCCACTGCTGTCCGCGACTCCACCGGCGCGCATCCCTGGGGACAGAGGGCAGGAGAGGAGCTGGCAGCCGAGAGGATGCCGGCGGGGATGGGCGACAGCTCCCCTTCTCTCTTGCGTCGTTTTATTTTGAGAGTTGACTGCGTGCGCCAGGAAAGGGAGGACTTGCAGGGCCAGTGTGTATGTGCAGAGAGAAAAGACTTTGCATTTTCTCAGACTCCCGCGTCCCCAAAGCTCACCCAACCGATGCAAAAGCGACCCCAACTCTTCTGGGAACCCAGAGATGTTATGTTCTCACCCCTTTTTCATAGCTTGGGTTTCTAGAGAGAGGTGAAGTCAGGAGATTCGGGGTAAGGAGTTTGAAGACAGTAAGGACTTGCAGAGAGAAGTTGTTTGTCCCAGGTTTGATTGGCTAGATTGTAAAAATTTATAAAAATTGGATGCTATTTCTTAATATATTAAGGAAAATAATTCACTTTCTGGAAATTATGGATTCTTAAACAGTAATCTAGGTAATTATTTGTGGGCAAAAAGAAAATACCAGCTCTTTGAGAAAGTTTTTATGATGTAGTTTATGTTGTGAACCTTATACTATTTTCTTCTTTCTTTCTTGTTACTTTTCTGTGCAATTTGTCCCTAGAACGCACTGTTCAGCAGGGATGTCTTTGAAATTATGTTTGATCACTTATTTTATTCCAAACGGATACAATCTTGCCATAAATGAAGGGAAAATAAATAGAGTAAGGATTTGAGAGACAGATTTTGAACTCTAATGCCTGAAATAACATTTTCCATAGGCAGTAGTTTCAAGGGAAAGTGAGAGATCCAACTTTGGCAGCCCTTCCCCGGTCCCAGCCAAGGTAGCAAAAGGGAGCGAGGCAGTTCTTCTGAAATGACAGAAGCTTCAACACAGCTCAGACTGCCTCCAAACTTTCCAAATAATTCTTTTCTTGAGCTTTTCCCAGAAGTCCATGTGTTAATAGGTCTCATGTCACTAATTTCAGAGTTCACCATTGAAAGCCTTAAATCCTGTAACATATTACTGCCAGCTAGTTATATTATCATTACCTTACACTTAGAAAATCACAACCCAAAATGATTCACATGCTTTTCCAACAGAAACAATCATTTTTTTGCTTTGGGTCTAATTTATCAGTCACATTGAGAAAGGAAAATGTGCATAGTTTAAAAATTCATTCCAAATATCGAGATTTACTTATAAACATTCCAAGGGGAATTTTCCCCATAGTCTTTTCAAATCACTGTACTTGCCTTGTCAGCACAAAAGGTTAGCTTGGTAAGTTAAGTATTGTCAATTCTAGTCTTTAGCTGAGACTGATAGTCAGATGGAACTACAGGCATATCTCAGAGCTATTGCAGATTCGGTTCCAGACCACCAAACTAAAGTACATCATAATCATTTTTCAGGAAGAGGGTCCTGCCTTCAATTTGTAAAAAAAAAAAAAAAAAAAAAAAAAAAAAAAAAAAAAAAAAAAAAAAAAAAAAAAAAAAAAAAAAAAAAAAAAGGCAACGCCTGTGAAGTAGAAGTAAAGCAAAACTCAATAAAATGAGCTATACCTGTGGTCTTACAACCTCATTACCATGTACACCCAGTTCCTCAGCATCTCACCAGACTGCAAACCCTATGAGGGTGCAGACCTGGTTTTTCTTTGTGTTTGGAAAAAGGTTAATAGAAACAGCATGTAAAACTGGACACCTTGACATAAATTAGCCTTTTCTTCCCAACCTAAATTTAGATATATGGGATCTAGTACCTGGAACCATTTATAGGAGAATGCCAGAGAGAGCAGAAAAGAATGTGAGCTCCACCAGAGTACTTTTCCACAGCAGAGACAAATAGGGCTAAAGCCAAATTTCCTAATATATTGCTCTTGATTCCTGAATGTGTTTTGACAGTTATGGACACACACCCAATATAATGCCATTTACTTTTGCACCAATTAGTACTGGGGCTCTGTAAGAAAGAGGAATGCATTTTCTAGGTTCCTCCAGCCATTTCTATCCTTAGAAGAAACTTGAGTTATGCTTTCTCTTATATTGAGAGGGAGGCAGCATTGTGAGACTCAGCCACAATGGTGTCATTCAATCTACATTCTTTTGTGTTGGTCTCATATAACCTACACTTAATCGAGTATCTAACATGTGTTATCACTGTGCTATGTGCTGTATACCCAGGGATACACAAAATCAATCTGGTCTTGCTGGTTAAGTAAATATCCATGCAAATTGCAAAGTCACCTCCCAGAGTCTTTCACTGGAACCCTGAAAACTTTCCCAATCTTCCTTTATTTTATGAGATGGCCGCTTGCCTACCTACTGGGGAGACATCTTGTTCTACTTGTTTTCTGTACCTCTCTGGTAAGGGGCAAAGTCATCTTCTTGAAAATCTGTTTGAAAAGTAATGAGCCAGTAATCTCAACTCTTAAAACAGTCATCATGAATTTACTGCAGTTAGATCTGATTGAGGTCCCTGAAGTCAGGAGTAACTGGAATAGGGGATTTGACAACTCAGTTTAATAGAAAGTTAATACAGACAAGCTGAAAAGTATAATAAAATCTCACAGTTGGAAGAAGACATGGTGCTCCTTCCATTCCAGTTCTTGGTCACACTTTTTGCTCAAGGTCCTTTATATCTGACCTCCTTGGCAGTCATCCTATGTCAGCCACCTTGGTCTCTTTGGGTCCCATTTCTTCTTTTTCTTTCTCAGAATTACTTTTTAGTTATGGAATCAGAATTCTTTCTCAAGGGTCTCCCTTGCTAGCACCTTTAGGACCAAGTTCAGATACCTATCAGGGAACACAAAGCTCTTCACAATAACTCTATTATTTTGGCCTCTTCTCTCCAAACCCCTTTACGGTCCAGCCACAGTGTTTGCTATTTGCTGTTGTTTGCAATCACTCCCCTCACTCTCAGCCTCACTTATCTTGCCACCCTTTGAACTCTTAGCCTTCAAGGTGCAATAGGTGTCACTTTCTCTGTGAAGCTCCTTGACTCTCCCTTCCCCCCCCCCCACCCAATGATATCTTTGTCCCTTCCAACCATTATTTCAACAAGATTTATTGCACACCTACTTTGTATGTGGAAGCAAGAGGCATTCAGGCAGAATAGTTAAGATGCTGAGTTCTAGACCCAGACTCTCCGTGTATGTATCTTAACTTTGGCACTTACTTAGCCTTGAGCAAGTTAGTTGACCTCTGGACCTAGGTTTCCTCACTTAGAATCATACCTATCTCACAGAGTTGTTGTGAAGAGTCAATGTTGTGAAGATTATTCATAGAAAGCATTCGATTAATTTGTATTGTTGTCATTATTCAACCTGAAAGTAAGCTTCATGGGAGAAGGGAATTTTTGCTTCCTAATCTATCCCCAAGCACCTAGATCAGTGCCTGGCACTAGTAGATGCTTTAAATATATGTTGATTGACTGAATATATGAATTTTCCAGGTATACTTCCAGCCCCTGTCTTGAATAAAATAGACAGGATCCCTCTGTGATGACAGAAGCAAATAAACAGGTATTTTCACATAGTTGTATGTGCTGTGAAGAATGAACAACAGGGAAATAGGTTAGAAACGAGGGATGGATGAGCAGTATTAAGTGGGGTAGGCCAAGCCAAGCAGAGGATCCGTATAAGGATCCGGCAAAGAGACCAGACCTCCCGAGTGGATAACAGCTCTGCTAGTTAGTATAGCACCTCCCCATTGTCTCCAAAGTGCTCATTGAATGTCTGTCTTCCCCACAGGCCTGGGAGCACCTAAAAGAGGGACTCCATCTTATAATTCTTTATAAACACAGTGTCTGGCTGATAGTTGGACACTTCATAAATATCTTTTGGTTAAATAGAGTAACCCTCTTAAAATGCCTTCCCATTTGGAAATGCAGGCAATTGATTCTCCTGCCTGTCTGTCTTCTCTCCTTGCATCTTCTGCCCTCCTGAAGTTCAGGCAGTGCATCCAACATGGACTCATATTCCCATCCTCTGCTATCCTGAGCTCTAACATTAGGTGGCCACCTCCCCCCACCCTACCCCAAATCTCAACATTTCCTCAACCCCTGGCTGGTTAGAATTTGGCTCAAAGCAACAGAAACTGTTTTGTAAATCAGTGGTCCCCAGCTTTTTTGGTGCCAGGGACTTGAATTTGTGGAAGATACTTTTTCCATGGATCCAGGGCTGGGAGGGAGGTTTTAGGATGATTCAAGAGCATTACATTTATTGTGCACTTTATTTCTATTATTATTATTACATTGTAAGATATAATGAAATAATTATACAACTCACTTGCCACTATAATGTTTGCAGCTTAATTGTCACTTGCCACTCCCTGATAGGGTTTCGATATAAGCTGCAGGCAATTGATTTATTATGGTCTTTGTGCAATGAAACCTCTCTGCTGATGTTCATCTGTATTTACAGCCACTCCCCAGTGCTAGCATCACCGCCTCAGCTCCACCTCAGCTCCACCAGGCAGTAGATTCTCACAAGGAGTTCACACCGTAGATCTCTCACGTGCACACTTCACAATAGGGTCTGTGCTCCTATGAGAATCTAATGCTGCCACTGATCTGACAAGAGGTAGAACTCATGCGAGCAATGGGGAGCAGCTGTAAATACAGATGAAGCTTCCCTTGGCTGTCACTCACCTCCTGCTGTGCAGTTTGGTCCCAACAGGCCACAGACCCACACCAGTCTATGGGCCAGGGGTTGGAGACCCCTGCTATAAATGGAAAAAAGAACTTCAATGAAGATTTTGATTTCCAGACACTCATTATTATAGATTTTAAACATATGTTCTTTGAGAATTCAATTTAGGCTCATTTTTATGTTAACATACCATTTAAGTGCCCATGTTCTATTAATATTTTTCAGTGAATTTATGAAGTTCTGACATTGTGATTTCTAATAAGAAATTATACATTTGATCTTCATCCCGTTCCTGCCACATAGCTCCTAAAACCCTTAGAATTTCCCAAGTATTAAAAGCAAATAAGATGTCCTTTGTTAAGTTTTAGAAAGCCTCTAAGTCACTACAGGTAGGGGCTGAGGGCCAGGGGAGCCAACCATGTGATTAGTGGGCTACAACCTTTAATCCCATCCCACCAACCCCCTGGGAGGGAAGAGGGGCTGGAGATTGAGTTCCGTCACCAGTGTTTTGAGTCATCAATGTAATCAAGCATGCCTGTGTAAGAAAGCCTCCATTAAACCCCGAAAGGATGGGTTCAGAGACCTTACAGGTTGGTGAACATGTGGTGGTGCTGGGAGAGTGATGCTCCTGGAGAGGGCATAGACGCTCCATGTCCTTTCCCTCTACCCTGCCCTAGGCATCTCTTCCATCAGGCTGTTTCTGAGTTATATCCTTTTATAATAAACAGGTAATCTAGTAAGTACATAAACTATTTATCCAAGTCCTGTCAGTCACTCTAGCAAATTAAACCCCAGAAAGGGGTTGTTGGAACCTCCAATCTATAGCCAGTTGGTCAGAAGCACAGGTGACAACCTGGATGGGTGATTGGCATATCACAAGGGGGGTGGGGCAGTCATGTGGGGCTGAGCCTTTCATTTGTGTGATCCGTTGCTATCTCTAGGTAGATAGTGTGGGAATTGAGTTCAATTGTAGAACGCCTAGCTGGTGTTAGAGAATTGTATGGTGGTGTGGAAAAACACACATGTTACTGGTGTCAGAATGGTAGAATTTCTTTGGAAGTTGAAACAGAGGGTTCCAAAATTAAATGGAATTGTTAGTGGTCTTGCTTATCTTGTGTCAAAGGATGATGACAGACTACAAGTCAGTGTATACTTTGTTAAATTACCACTGTCATTCCACATGGTTTAGGAGCCCAGGGGAGGGGAGTCCTTAACTCAGACTTGTGGAAAAAGAACCAGGACTGACTTTGTAGAAGAGTGATGTCCTGATTGAGACAGACATGAGAAGGAACTGGCTGGAAAAGAGCTAGCAGGGAGCTTGGAGTGGAATTAGAAGGAAATGAAATGAGCATTACGAGCTGACGGAATAGCACGTGGTTCCATGGGGCTGCCTCACAGAGAGGGAGAGGAGCCATTGAATGATAAAATTGGATTTGTGCTTTAAAAAAAAAGTCTCAGTTGGCCGGAAATATTGGGATAGCTCATCAAATTGAGCGCTTGCCTTGCAACCTCAAGGTCTAGGGTTTGAATCCCGGCCCCAACCCATGCTCACCCATATGCTGAACTGTAACACAACTGGTAACCACTGGAAGGTTCTCACCTCCCATGCAGAAACCCCCCACCCCTCATTCAGTTTCCACCCTGTGCAGCCCCACACCCACCTGTGTGGAGTGAAACCATATTACAACTAATGAGCTACACTATGGAGACTGCTGTGGGCCCTCCCCACTTCTCTCTCTCACCTTCTCTCAAAACATAACATAAATCTTTAACAAAAAAAATTCTAGGGGAAGCCGGGATGGCTCAGTGGGTTAAGCGCTCACTTTGCAGCGCCAGGGACTGAGGATCGAATCCCGGCCCCGGCCCGTGCGGAACCATATGCTGAACTGGGGAGCTCCCCCAGTTCAGTTCTCTCTCTGTCTCTGTATCTTTCTCTCTCTCTCTCTCTCTCTCTCTCTCTCTCAAAAAAAAAAAAAAAAAAATTCTGTTGGCCACCCTTAAAAGGATGGATTGGAAGAGGGCAACACTGGTTCCCCCCATGAGGAAGCTATTACAGTAATCCTGGTAAGAGATGCCAAACTCCTTCTTCACAGGAACTTTAGTTTCTTTCCTAGACCTTAGAAGCATTGTTGAATCCAGGGTTCTAACCTGCCATGGCAAGCTATTTGTTACTTGGAAGTGGCAAGCCTGTACCGTTCTATTTTCTACTAAATGACTCCTCACAAAGTGCCCTAACATCGCTTGCTCATGAGCCAGCCCCTGCTTCCAAATTACAGCCATGTGCTCATTTCATTAAGGAGTCTCTACCCCACCCCACCCCCCAAAATCCTGAGTCCTCTCTCTTCACTTTCAGATCAGAAACAGAAAAAGTCAACATCCCGAAGAGTCTACCCCATCCCAACAGAAATGCTTTAAAAATGTTTTCTGGGAAAGCCGGGACGGCTCAGCGGGTTGAGCGCTCGCTTTGAGGCCATGAGGACCGAGGATCGAATCCCGGCTCCGGCCCAGGCAGGACCCACGTGCTGAACTGGGGAGTTCCCACAGTTTGGTTCTCTAACTGTCTCTGTCTCTGTCTCTCTCTCTATCTGTCAAAAAGTAAAATAGAAATAACTATGCACT
>PVKE010051355.1:0-10696 GCA_004027555.1 Craseonycteris thonglongyai
ACGCCCTGTCCCCCTTAGTCTCTTAAATTTGGGAACCCACTGAGAAGGGAAGAGAGTAGGAAACAGATGCAAGGAGAATAAACATGGGACTAACAGAGGGCTCAAGGACTCTGAAAAGGCTGAAAATGTTTTAGAATTCTGTATGACCTTCTAGCCTGGGAGTCCCCTGCGAAGTATGTGCAAGTCCAGTGACAGGCAGCACAGTGACTAAAAGGACCAGCCAGGCCCGGCCCGTGTCCTGGGTTGATGGCTTATTGCAATCACTAATGAGCAGTAGAGGTAATTTTGGGCAAATTATTTAGCCTTGCTGAGCCTCACTTTCTTCTTAGTAAAATGAGGATACAAAGTTGTTACAAAGATCAAGAGCTCACAACAGTGCCTGGCACATAGTTTAGGGGCAAATAAAGGCTAGTGATTATTTTTATCCAGAAAGGGGACTCATGCACAGTTTGTTTGAGGGAAGGGAGGTGATAATATTGAGTGCGAGTTCCTTGAGCTCATCTTGAGCATAAAAACCTCTCTTGGCTTTTGATTTTCATAACGTAAACTTTCATGTAAGAGGGCTTAAGTCATTTCCTACAAATTGTGAAGTTAGGGAACAATTACGGTAACTGCTTTCAGTTCTACCCTCCCATTCACGTCACTGATTTTGTAAAGGGTGTCCCAAAATTCATGCAAGAAGTAATTTTGATAGAAAACACAGGTTTATAATTAAAAATTGTAAATTTTCATTGCTCAACAATGAAAATGCGTTGTTCTTTCATGTAGCACTCCATTTTTAATAACCCTGAACTGTCAGCTGTCACATTGTCTTTTTTTTTCATTGGCAACACTTTACCGCACAAATGATGCAAAATTCAAATCTTGCGTGAATGTTGGGACACCCTTTATCAGTGCAGAGTTTACACCACAGACTGGCAGATACACATGGGGTCACACGGTGGCATCTGACTTCCTTGTAACAACAAGGAAGTTCCCACCTCACTCTCTATGAGTATCTCAAGACAGCAGAAGGGAAAACATTATCCTCCCAGCTGCTGTCTTGGCCCGGTCATTCGAAATGCTCTGTCACAACTACAGTCAGCCTTTATTCTATTTCCTCTAGGCCAGAGGGCAAGTTTCATTAAATCCCAGTCATCAACTCCTATTCTTTGCCAATGTTCACAACTGTCTGCCCAGTGGCATATTATACGGTGAAGCCTTGGAATTCGAACTTAATCCATCTCAGAATCCTGTTCGAGTTGCAAAACATTCAAGTTCCAAGATGAGTGGGTGTTTGGATAGAGCTACAAGCCATACAGTTGATACATCCCACACCAACAACGTGTTGGCATTTGGATTACAAAGTAGCGTTTGGATTCCTAGGCAAAATTTCCTTGATTTTTTTGTTCAGATTCCAAGTTGTTTGAGTTTTGGGGCATTTGGATTCCAAGGTATCACCACCATACATTCAAATTATTAGAAAAATCTGTGTGTAGTACACCTGTGAAAAATAGAATAACTTCTTCCTATGTTACCATTAGAAAAGGAATAAATCATGGGGGGCAGGGTTAACATAAAGAAGAAGTGTAAGCCAGTACAAAATACAGAATTCATGTTTCCTCAAGGTCAGTCTTGGGAGACATTGAATCAAACCTGCCATAAACTTGGGTTGGCAGTAATAAATCTAGCTTAGAATATCTGGTGGTGTTTTGTTCCAAAGATATGTATATGATGATACCGTGGGTGGAGTTAAATCTATATAACCCTGTAAGGGACTTGGAAGGTTTGGGAGATGTTCTTTGGTATATGGAGGTTTCTCCTTTAGTTAAATAGAGCAAAGTGCCTTAATAGAGTTTGTCCCAAGAAGTATTCTTTCCCATTTTCCCATTATTCTGTGTGCATCTTTTTATTTATTTATTTTTATTGTTTTTTTTGACAGAGAGAGAGACAGAGAGAAGGGGGAGGGCCCAGAGCAGTCTCCATAATTGACAGCATTAGTTTTCCACATAGTTTCACTCCATAGGTGGGTGCAGGGCTGTGCAGGGCAGGAACTGGGCCAGGAGCCTCCCACTTAGGCCCCGGCAAGAAGTGAACTGGGGGACACACCCCAGCTCAGCATATGGGTCCACCTGGGCCGGGGCCAGGATTCGATCCTCGGGCTCCAGGGCAGCAAAGCAAGTGCTTAACTTGCTGAGCCATCCCAGCTTCCCTCTGTGTGCGTCTATTCTTAGTACAACAAACTATTTCAATGCATTATATCACTGACCTGTCCAAAAATACCTTTAGAGGTCCCAAAGGCTGCAAATGACCCACCAGCTTCAAAACGATCTGGCATCAGTTTATGTATGGATCCCATGTGGTCGTAGTATAATGTGAAAATCTTATCGGGAATAGATCCAATTTCACTGTATCTTTCTAATCCTATTAGGAAAGAAATAGAAGTATCTTGATCGTGATAGAAAACAACTGGAGAACTTTTAATATTATACCTTGTAAAAACTCCTTCATTTAAACTAAGGGTAGGGCTCTGAGCAGGGGGAGTAATGCAGCTGATGTTAATGGGGAGCAGGAAGGCTTAGGGTGGAGGACGTTTAAATGAGGCTTGGGGAGAGTTCAGTTTGCGATGCAGGACTGACACAGATTCGGAGCTGTCAATAGGCAGCTAGGTGTGTCAGCCTAGAGTCCAGGGAAGAGACAGAGAGGTAGTATTGTAGAAGTTAGTCTTTGTGAAGTCCTGGAAAGTCTTTCCCAGGCTCCATTTAATTAGAGACCTGTTGGCTGAAGTAGGTGAAAGAACGGATGTTAAAGA
This sequence comes from Craseonycteris thonglongyai, assembly GCA_004027555.1. Taxonomy (NCBI): domain Eukaryota; kingdom Metazoa; phylum Chordata; class Mammalia; order Chiroptera; family Craseonycteridae; genus Craseonycteris; species Craseonycteris thonglongyai. The sequence goes on from PVKE010051355.1 coordinate 2,792, forward strand.
TGTCTAGAAGGAAAGAGGTCAGCTCCCCGGGTAAGTGGTGTCACTTTCTAGCACCAGGAAGTCAGATTCCTGACAGGTTCTAGGGCAACGAGGAAATCACCCTCCCCGGAACGCAAGGAGAGTTACCAGTAGAGACCGCAGGGCCGTAAACTATACTGCCCACAAGCTAAAATACATATAAGCGACACTAGGATTAACATACTGATCCAAATCCGGTGTCCTGGGTCCCCTCATGCCGTGGCAACACTGAGTGGTTCTGAGAGCAATGAGGTCTGACAACAGCATTCACTTAACCGAACACACACAGATTCCCAGAAGGAGAAAGCCCCCTGAGTGGGGGATGCAGCCAGAGGGAAAGCTGGCTGAGTTCTCCACACACAACTCCCCCAGCATTCCCCGTACAGCCAGGCTCTCCCGAGAGGTCCAGTCTCCTTTCTCGGACCCCTGACCGCTGGAGTGCTCCAGCTCTCAGTTCTTACACCTCTTCTCATTGTCGCTGGAGATCTCGTCCAGTTTTGGTTTTTAAAATCCATCTCTATGTGGAGGACTCCCAATTTGAGCCTCCTGTCTCATTCTCTTCCCTGGAATCCAGACTTACACACCTCACTGCCCCTTGACAGCTCCGGATCTGAGTCAGTGAGGCACCCCCAAACTGAGCTCACCCTAATCCCCATTCAAACCTCCTCCATTCTTAGCCTTCCTCAGCCCCATTGACAGCAACTGCGTTATTCCCACTGCTCAGTCCAAATACCTTGATGTCATTCTTAATTCCTCTCTTCCTCTCACACCCTATACACAATCCATCAGCAAATCCTACTGACTTTAGCATCCAAATATACACAGAACCCAAGCACTTCCCACCACTTCCTCCACTCTCACCATGTACAAGCCAATACATGATATCGGAAGAGATTTATTAAGAGGTAATTATGGAGGATGAGAACTCCAATGCTTGCTGTTTATAAACTAGGGGAGCCAAGGCCTGAGAACTTGGGGACCGCTGATGTTAAATCACCATCTAAGGGCAGGAGAAGCCCCATGTCCCAGCTCAAGAAGACAGGCAGGAAGCAAAAGGGGTGAATTCCTCTTTCCTTCACCTTTTGTTCTACTCAGGCGCTCAAAGGACCAGTTGACACTCATCCGAATTGGGGAGGGCCAAGTGCTTTACTGTGTTCACAGATCCAAATGCTAATCTCATCAGAAACACCCTCACAGACACACCCAGAAATAATGTTGTATCTTGGGTACCCCTTGGCCCAGTGAAGTTGACACATAAAATTAACCATTACAATTGCTAAGGTTCAATATGCAAACATAAGTTTGTTTGTTTTTTCACATTTTTAACATGTAAATTGAGACACACTTTATAATAATTGTGTCTTACAATCATTGTCCACCAGGTGGCATTCACACCACAGCGATCAATAGGCTACAACCAAGCGTGGACTTCATCTCAGCTCTTTACATTGTCATCACCTCAAGTTTCCTGAATCAGACTGGTGGACTACACGTTGCGTTTTATTGCTGCTTAGGATGCCTTAAAATATACTACATTATGGGCAGGCATTGGAACAGTTATGGTGGGTGCAGCAAGACAGGAAAACAAAGCAGGGTCTGTATCGGTCAACAAAGCAAAATGTTGCGAGAAAACTGATCACAATCCCAATTTTTCCTGTAGAACCATCACACCAAGTATGTCACAGGGCACAAGAAAGGAAGAAACCCACAAGCAGATGAAATTGCAGTATGTTGTGTTACTGAGATAACATGCAAATTTTGCCTTATCATGCATCAACCAATGCAATTATCAGCAGGGGAAATAATGTCAGAGTAATCCATTCACCATCTGCCAGGATCACTGCTAAAACACTTCTATTATCGGTGTTTGGTTTCCTTTATTTTCCCATTTTCAGTACTTATCCAGTCATCCATGTCAGAGGGCTATAATGTGCCAGGAACTGTAGATCTAACAGAGAGAAACACAGAGCTACCACCTCTGTTCATCACTGGAAATTCCTACAACTTGAAGTTTCTCAATCTTTGGCATCTTTATTTGTCATTTCAGATTCTTTCCACTTACTTTTTCATTTTACATATGGACATGTTTCTATAGTTTACACTTATAACTTGTAAGAGTTTAGAATTTATATTGCCAATTTAGTTTAATTTTCTTAGGTGTTAATTATTTTTACTGTTTCCAAAGTCATCTTGCTTAGTCTATTTTGATTTTTGTTTCACAGTATGTGCTGCTTATTCTCCATGTGCCTGTTCCTTCGGGGCCACTCCCAGGCTTTCCCGTGTATGTCTGGAGCATGGGAAGGCTGACCCCTGTGAATTATAATTCTTGTGCTCTGTTCTCAGCTAGGTTCTGATTGGGTTTGGCCAAGGAAAGGAAATAACAGAAGATAAGAACAAGGGACAAAGAGAGAAGTCTGCCTCCCTGTTTGTCTGTCCGTCTGTCCATCCATCATATCTATCTATCTATCTATCTATCTATCTATCTATCTATCTATCCATCCATCCATCCATCCATCCATCCATCCATCCATCCATCCATCCATCCACCCACCCACCCACCCACCCATCCATCCATCCATCCATCCATCCATCCATCCATCCATCTATCATCTATTTATTTACATTACCCCTTTAATCAAAGAGACTGTAATGACTTTCGCCCATTTCTAGTCTCTGGATATTTTAACATCATTGATTCCTTTAACTCTGTCCACTGCTCTACAAACAGTCCCCTCTTCCAGGGGACTTATGTTTCCTGCCAGGACCAAAACTGATAAGGTATTTTTTTAACCAGAAATGTCCCTAGAAAACAGACTTTCCAGGTGGGGTTCTGGGACTGTGCTGCTCACCTATTTAAGGAGTGCACAGATGACCTCTCAGGTCTGGTAGACAATGTGGCACAGGCATCTGACACCGGCAGTCCATAACAGGCAAAGGCATCACAATTACTCAGGTTGTTACTGGAAGTAGTATGGGATGGAGTGCTTGTGGAGGTCAAGACTTCAGGGAATGAAATGGGGTGGCTGTACTTGATTACAATGACAATCATGGTGTTTTACAAAGATTGTGGTAGTATGACTTTTATGGATATATCGGAGAGCTTACCAAAAACAAACAAACAAAAAAAGAAGCTTAGAACTTTCAATGTCCAACTCAAGGCCAGAGTAGAGAATCTGACAGCTGTACTGTGGGGAGGGAAGGTGGGGGAGTAAGCCTTATCTCATACCATACACACAAAATTAGAAATTTTACAAAGACCTATAGAAGAAATCTAAAACAATGCATCTGCTAGAAGAAAACGGGAGAATCTCTTCCTAACTTTGGAATAAGCAAACATTTATTAACAAGATATAGGAAGCAAGAAGTACTAACCATAAAAGAAAACAAACAAACCATAAATGTAACTTTTCAAATTGAGTAATTTTGTTCATCAAAAGATACCATGAAGAGAATAAAAAAGACCAGCAACTAGTTGGGAAAAGATGTTTTGCAAGTCATATTTCTAAAAAAGGACTCATATCCATAATACATTAAAAACTCATAGCAATCAATAAGAAACAGTGAATCCAGTTAAAAGAATTTAAAAGATTTAAAGACAGCATTTACCAAAAAGATATAAAACTGGCCAATGAACATAAGAAAATGAGCTCAATATTATTACTCATGCAAACTAAATTTTCAGTGAGATGCCATTACGTACCACAATGGCTTTCTTTTAAAAGGCTACGAATACTAAGGGCTGAGAAGGGGGAGCAACTGGAACTTCTTCATGTTATTGGTAGGACAATAAACTGATACAATAAATTTCAAAAAGTATTAGAAGTGTTTAATTTTCCCCTCCACCAAAAGCTAAACCAACATATACTTTATGATGTAGCAATTCGATCCCTAGGTATACACCAAATAAATGAACGCTCTGTCCAGAAAAAGACTTCAACGTAAAAATGTTCATAGCTACTTTATTTACCATAGCCCCATATGGAAACATTTGAAATGTCCATCAGCAGTGGAATGAATAAATAAATGACAGTATATTCATACATAGGAGACAACACAGTGGTGAAATGAACAAACTACTAATATTATACATGCAATAATATGGAGGAATCTCAGAGTCATCATGTTGACTAAAAAAAGTCAGGCACAAAAGAAAACATACTGCATAATTCTATTTATATGCAGCTCAAAACCTGGCAGAAGCCAGAACAATGGCTACTCTTAGAGGTCTACTGACGTGAAAGCAGCTTGAGCGAGCTTTCCGGAGCACTGGAAATGGTCTAGATCTTGCTGTACTTCCCAATCCCTCCTAATGATACTCATGGTCATTTTTGTTTATTTCATCATCAGATGATTGCTGATCGCCAGATTCTTAAATACTATCACACAGATGCTGTCTAAATAAATGATTTAGACAAATAAACGACGAAAGTTAACCTTGATACCAGCATAAATTGAGCAAGTTTTACTGACAGAATCAAGAATAAATAAGCTTAGTGGTAAAGATGTTGAGAAAATAGAATCAGAACTTTGTGGTCATTCTTTATCCTTGAATTAGGAAGGACCAATAGAGATTTATGGCTGTAAAACTGATTCTACTTGTGAGCAGCAAGGACACAATACTGAGTCCAAGAAACCATGGTTTTTGAAGTCATATCAGAAACCTTTAGAAAAAGCTTATTGTTTAAAATTATATCAGAGACTTACCAGATCATAAAAAACTGGTTTTAAGCTAGACAGTCAAGAATGCTGACAATGTTAAAAACAAACCAAAGGAAAACCAGCCTCATTCTTGTCTTGGGACAATCAGCATTTTTCCAACCCTGATTAGACGTTATCAGATATCTCTAAGTTTACCCCAATCTCCAAACTTACTCATTAATCTATAGAAGTGCTACTTGAGCATTGTTGGGGAGACTGTTTCTGAAGGTGGATCTCCCTCGCTTATTAAATTATTGAATTTCAGAATTACTTTTACCGTATTTTCTGGCGTATAAGACGACCGGGCATATAAGACGATCCCCTAATTTACAGTTAAAACATAGGTTTAGGCCTATATTCGCTGTATAAGACTACCCCCCACTTCCGAGGCTGTAGTCTTATACAGCGAATATAGGCCTAAACCTATATTTTAACTGTAAAATTAGGGGGTCGTCTTATACGCCCGGTCGTCTTATATGCCAGAAAATACGGGTATATAACTGGTAGCTTCATCATCTGATGAACACCTAACAAAATGAACCAAATATATATATCTGAACTATAAACCTCTTTGAAGAAAAAGTGACCTTGGGTTAGGCAATGGCTTCTTAGATAAGACACAAAAACCACAACCAACAACAAAAATAGATAAATTGGACTTCAGAAAAATTAAAAATGTTTGTACCTCAAAATTACCACTGTAAATTTAAAAGTAAAAAGATAATACACAGAATGAGAGAAAATACATACAAATCATGTACCTGATAAAGGACTTATATCCAAAATATATAATGTACTCTCACAATTCCACAATAAAAAGACAACCCAATTTTAAAACAGGCAAAGAATTTGAATAGACATTTCCTCAAAGAAGATATATAAATGGCTAAATAAACACATGGAAGGATGTTTAATATTATTAGTCATTAGGTAAATGCAAATCAAAAACACAAGATACAATTTCTCATCCTGAAGTGTTGGTGAGAATGTGGAGAAATAATCCTCATACTTTGCTGGTGAAAATGTAAAATGATATAATACAACCATAGTTAAAAAGAATTACCAAGTGACCTAACAATTAGACTCCTGGGTACATACCCATGAGAATTGAAAGCATATTTTTACACAAAAACATGTACACAAATGTTCATAATAGTATTACTAATAAGATGCAAAAGTGGAAAGAACACAAAATGTCCAACAACCAAAATATCCTGATAAATGGCTCAACAATATGTACTATATCTATGCAATGAAACATCATTCATCCATGGAAAGGAATGAAGTAAGATGTATGCTATAAGATGGATGAAACTTGACAATATATTAAGTGAAGCAAGCCAATCACAAAAGAGCAAATACTGTATGATTCCACTAAGAGGAGGTACATAAGAGTAGTCAAGTTCATAGGGAAAGAAAGTATTAATAGTAGCCAGGGTCTGAGAGAAGGGGGGAATGGGGATGTTGTTGTTTAATGGGTACAGAGTTTTAGTTAAGGAACATGGAAAAGTTCTGGAGGGAGATGGATGGTGATAATGGTTAAAAATAATGTGAATGTACTTAATGTCACTGAACTGTACACTTAAACATGGTTCAAATGCTAAACTTTGTGTTAGATATTTTTACCACAAGAATAAATAAACAAATAAATGGAGATAGATGATGATGATGATGATAAATTTAGATAGATAGATAGACAGACAGACAGACAGACAGATGATAGAGATAGGTAGATATATATAGAGAGAAACCCAAAACAAAACCACCAACAGAAATCAAAAAAGAAAAAGGAATACAACATGCCAAAATGTAGCAAGAGCTAAGGGAAGAAAGAGGAAATTCTGGTATAACAGGTCATACTACTCTTCACCCCACCCTGAGAGGCAATATGGAGCGAAGAAAAGTAAATTTAAAAATCCCGAGGACTCTCAGTAACCCTCCTAACAAGAGAGAAGTCGACAATGGATGAGATGGGATCCAAAGGAAAAGTGAAGGAAAAAGTCTAGCCTCTTGAATGAAGGTTTCCACCTTCTAAGGTGCTGTACTGAGTTGGACGAATAAATCCAAGTGCTACTGAGATGACATGAAGCAAACAGGCCTCGAGAGTAATTCACCTACATTATATTAGAGCAAATAGCATCCAAATTATAATAATAATGAATAAATAAAATACTTAGCAATTAACCAAAAAAAAAGGTTAAAGGTAACTGAAAAAAATGGGAGAAAATATTTGCAAATCATATATCTGATAAGGCATTAATGCCCAGAATACATAGAGAACTCCTAAAACTCACAATTAGAAAAGCACAAGCATCTGATTAGTAAATGGGTGAAGGATTTGAATAGACATTCCTCCGAAGAAGATGCACCCGTTCAAATGGACAACAAGCACATGGAAAGATGCTCAACATCACTAATCATTCAGAAAACACAAAGCCAAGCCACAAGGAGCTGTCACCTCACACCCATCACAATGACTACTACTGAAAAGCCAGATAATAACAAGTGTTGGTGAGGATGTGGAGAAATTGAAGGGGAACCCTCAAAAAGATTAAAAATAGAATGACTACGAGATGCAGCAATTCCACTCCTGGGTATATACCCCAAAGAACTGAAAGCAGGGTCCTACCTATGTTCACAACAGTGCTATTCACAAAAGTTAAAATGCAAAAGCAACCCAAGTGTCCATCCACAAATGAACAAATAAGCAAAATGTGGCACATACATACAGTGGAATATTATTCAGCCTTAAACATGAAGAAAATTCTGCAGTATGCTACATGGATGAACATTGAGGATATTAAGTGAAATAATCCATTCACAAAAGGACAAATATTGTATGATTCCACTTCTATGAAGTGCCTAGAGTGGTCAAACTCCTAGAGACAGAAAGCAGAAAGGGGGTTGCCGGGGGCAGCGGGTGGAGGAAATAGGGAGTTATTGTTTAAAGGATATAGAACTTCAGTTTTACAAGATAGAAAGAGTTCTGGAGATGAATGGTGGTGATGATGATGATATTAGAGCAAATAGCATAAAAAATACTTAGCAATTAACAAAAAAGGTTAAAGGTAACCCACAAAATGGGAGAAAATATTTGCAAATCTTATATCTGGTAAAGGATTAATGCCCAGAATACATAGAGATGACATGAAGCAAACAGTTCTTTTTTTTTTTTTTTTTTTTTTTTTT
>PVKE010051356.1:0-10670 GCA_004027555.1 Craseonycteris thonglongyai
GGTGTGTGGAAACAGATTATAGCTTTGTGCTGCTGCAGCATTTTATTAAACTGAATCTGCAATTCAGAAGAGAGTTTTCAGCCCTGGTTTTCTTAATATTGTTTCAACCTTAATTTTGTAAATTACCACAAATCAGTGCTTGTACAAAAGGAGTATGAGTCTTCAGTGGTATGCACTCTCTGGCTAATTTCCCTGGGACTAGCCTAATGGCTTTGGTATTTCACAGGAATGCACAATTCATCAGATGAAGTCTTTGTGTCTTACATACACATACATAGAGTCCAGAACAATTTTTCAGCTCTCTCAGAAGCCAATTTCAAGGGCATTTAAGGGGACGATCTTTGTTAGGGAATATAAGCTTTATGAGAAGTTTCCTATTGCAATCTGACACCAACACACTGGTTTTTAAAGTCTGGGCCCCAGGACAAAAAGCATCAATAGCTCCTGGGAAATTGTTACAAGTGCAAATTCTCAAGTCCCTGCACCAGGCCTCCTGAATTAGAAACTCGAAAAGTAGACCCAGCAACCAGTGTCTTAATAAGCCATCCAGATGATTCTGATGCAAGGTGAAGGTTAAACAACAAAGGCTCAACAAGGTCATTGAAAAGATACTGCCAAAAACCAACAGTTGTTAAACTTCAGTGCATCAGAATTTGCACACTTTGAGAAACACAGTAGAAATTTTTATCACTTACTTCCTTGCATTGTATTGTATCATTACTCTAGTATTTTACTTTGTATGTAAAACAAAACCTAACAGAGTCTTTTAACTCAGTGGAGTTCCATGGTCCCAGAAATCTTAAAATTATAGAACTAAATGGAAAACACCAAGACTTTAAAGAGGTCAGAGGGAGACTTGCTTCTGATGCTCTAATTTTGAAAGAAATCTTGGGTAAATTAGGTAATCTGGAAATATGCTGTAAATTTGTATAAGACAGAACATAGATACCTACTTTAGTTTTTTTTTGTGAGGCACTCTGTATTGGAGAGACACATCTACCTCCAAAGATCAGACAGAGATGACCCTTGTTACCATTCTCTCACTAATCTGCCTTGTGAACAGGCAAGTTTTTAGCTTGCCCAGGGATCATTTTGTCCTCTGTAAAATTTGTTTTTCAAAAGCTATTTTATTGTTTTGAGAGAAGGTGGTAAAGGAAGAGAGAGAAGAGGGGAGGGCCCAGAGCAGTCTCCATATTTATACATCATTAGCTGTGACAGTTTCATTCCATACATGAATGTAGAGCCACATGGAGCGAGAACCAAACTGGAGGCCTCCCACATAGAAGGTGAGAACCTCCACCACCATCCTAGCAGATACCAGTTGTACCATAGCTCAGCATGTGGGTATGTACAGGTCAGGCCAGGATTTGATCCCCAGGACCTCACAGTTGCAAGTGCTCAACCTGCTGAGCTAGCCCAGCATCCCCCTTTTTGTAAAATATATTTATTATAACAAATACACTTTGATTGAAACATGTACAAAATATTAAATTTTATGCCACTGAAGAAACATAGATGAATTAGACATTTTTTCTAAAGACATGCATGAAAGTAACTAACGTATATGGTATTGAAAAGTGAGACTCAATGAGAAAAGCACCATAAAAATACTATAAAATAGTGGTTCCTTTTATTGCATCTTCATACTTCTTCTATTATCTGGGTCCCAGGCTTAATAATTTAAAGTTAACTTCTCCTTCCTCCTCTTATTTTCACTTGCTCCTCAAAGTCCTACTGATCTTCCCTTTGAAATTTCTATCAGCATCCTTTCTCCTTCTCCACAGCTCTGTGTCCTTATCACTTTACTGCCGTTTCTGCAGTAGCCTCACACCACTCCAGATGCCTGCCATCTTCTTTCAAAGACATCCTACTGCCTGTCACCAGATTCATCGGAGATGCTTGAAGCTCCTGTCACAACCCTGCCTCTCTATCAGATTCTACTTAAACTGCCCCAGCTGGCGTTCAGGCACCCTCAACCACCTCTCTCCCATCTACCACGACCTGCCTTTCCTCCCCAGCACTCGGTGCTACCTGACCTGATTCTTTCCTGTGTCACCAACACACTTCTTGCATCAAAGCTGTGAGCCTGTACCAACCTTCCACCAGCCTTTTGGAGGCTCCTGTCCTCTCTCTCACCCTCCCGCATTTGTCTATCATTCAAGACCACCTCCTAAGGGTTTGCTCAGTTCTCTAGTCACATTTTTCCCCCTTGCTCTGATTTTCTACCACCTGTATCAACAAGTTCATCACAGAGTCCTTGTTTCTCAATTTTCAGAGCCTACAGATGTCTCTCCTTTGAGGGAACGAATTAGGTCTTTTACTTTTGAATTTCTTCCTTCTTGCTGGGCTCCTTGCCCTACTCCCAGACAACACACACACACACATACACACACACACACACACTGTGCAGGGAATGCAGGAGACACTCAGGGAATGTCTGGCGGATAAGTGAAGGAAGGCCGCAGACATCTGTTGCCTTCTCTTTGCCAGGCTGGCACGCATTCGCCCTTTTGATGCCCATGCTTTCTTTCCTACGGTTCTTGTGCTGCTAAGAAATGTGGCTTGGGCCGAGCTGGAATGTTGGCTCCCTGATTCAGCTGTGATCATGCATAGATTATTAAGTGGTTCAGGTCAGGCCAAGTAGAATCAATGAAACTCAACCTGAAGCCTTTGTATAACTATAGGATTAAAGAGACTTTGTATTGTTCTTGAAATAATTGGCTATTTATCTGGAAATGCCGGTGAATATCTTCACAGAGAAAGGCCACATCAGAAACACATCAACCTAAAGTAAAGAAGAGTAAAGATGTGAAAATACAGATTCCTAATACTTTGTCCACCTGCATTCAACTGCCAGGATCCAGAGCCCTTGATTTTCCATGAGCCAATAAAAGCCTTGTTCTTCTTAAGCTAGTTTGATTTGGTTTCTATTATATATTGACAATACAGACCAACTAATTTGATTAAAATAATAAAAGCTGATACAAATGGAAAATTGACTACAAATTATGCTAAATACTTATAGCAAAAAAATACATTTTCTCTTGATATAAGATCCTTTCTAAATAACTATGGTGAGTCAATTATAGTGGATAATTTTTTTCTGGTTGAAATAAGATATTATTGGCAGACTTTATATACTAGACAGTATTACTGATTCTCATAATAGATTTTCTACTTCTAAAATGTGGAAAAGTGTTGGAGAGAATGTTATAAACTACATCTGTAGCTACTGAGCTATGTATTATAGCACTTGTATCTGCCAATCACCTCTCTATCCATCCAAATGTAATAAGACCATTTAATTCATAAAATATTTGTATGAATGAACCTTATGGAATATATGAATATCTTTGTAGTTCTTTTTTTCTGAATATAGTTAATCACTTAAGTACATGAAGGTTGATATGTATATATTTTTTTAATATATCATTGGAAATATTTTTAAAATACAGAATTACAAAAGTTGTTATGAAACTTTTTTTCAGAATATAGTCAAAGTACAATAAGGCTTTGATATGAATATGCTTTAGGATTATCTGATTTAAAAGACAGAGGCAACACTTTCATAAAAACATTAACAACTAAGGGAAAGCCGGGATGGCTCAGCAGGTTAAATGCTCACTTTGCATCCCCGAGAACTGAGGATTGAATCCTGGCCCCAGCCCATGTGGACCCGTATGCTAAAATGGGGTGTGCTTCCCCTACGAGAGGCCCCCAGACCAGTTTCCGCCCTGTGTGACCCCTGCCCACCTGTGTAGAATGAAACCATGTCAAAACTGATGCTGTACAACTGTAGAGACTGCTTGGGCCTTCCCCCTTCTCTCTGTCTCTCTTTCTTGATCAAGACAATAAAATAATAAATCTTAAAAACAAAACAAAACAAAAAACTGAACTGGTACATACACACAAATACAGATTTATAAGGTTTTTAAGGGGCATTTTGGTTAACAGGAAGGTTTGGAATCCTGCTGTGTTTATTGCTGTGATTACTTTTAGACTTGGGTTCTACTTGTAATCTTTTGAAAAGTGATTACTTTATTCATGTGGATATGTAACATGAGTGGGAAGTCATACTAAAAATGGGAATATATAAGGGTATGAGTTGGATTTTAAGTTCACAAAATAAGGTGTTTTGCAGAAATAAAAAAATAAATTTTGGTAAACTACCTTTAATCTATGCTCAATGAAGTACCAGGGTTTGGGATTTTAGCTCTTTTCAACAGAATGGTTTGCCAACTGAAAAAAAATCCCAGTTTGTCTTATTAAAAAACACTTTTTGGCCCCGAAAATTTTGTCATCATGTACACCATTAACTTTAAATCTCAGGGTCAGTGTGCTTGTCCGTACTCAAGAAAAAAAGAAATGTATCCCCTTTGTTGGAACACAGTTTTTGATTCTTGGGGAGACCTATACCTAGCTAACCCAATTCAACATAGCAAAAGCAGCCCTCTTCTATCACAGACAGATACCCATACCCAGACTTGCAAAAGAATAAGAAAATAGAAAGAAAAGAAAACTAAAATGAGGAGGAAATAAATGGAGGAGAAAGAAGGAGAGAGATAAAGAACAAAGAGCATCTTGCTGTGAGAAGAGAGAAATAACCCATGCCTTGTGCATGTTCATCCATGGGCTATAATGCACTTCCTTGCTTTTGGCCATCTGGTTTACTCTGGTTATCATTGGTATCTGGTTACAGGCAACAGTTTCAGAACAATCACAAAGACCTCTGAAAAACAGGCTGTTATGTAGTTTATGTTAACAAGCCTGTGGCAAAACATAAATTTTAATTCTTTCACCTTTAAAAAAGAAAAAGTAAGGTGCCCGGCTAGCTCAATCGGTAGAGCATGAGACTCTTAAAAAAGAAAAAGTGGGGAAGCTGGGATGGCTCAGTGGGTTAAGCGCTCACTTTGCAGCCCCAGGGACCGAGGATCGAATCCCAGCCCCAGCTTGTGTGGACCCATATGTTGAACTAGGAAGTGCCCCCAGTTCAGTTCTCACCGGGTGAAGACCCAGCCCAGTTCCTGCACTGTGCAGCCCCTCGCCCACCTGTGGAATCAAACTATGTGGAAAAACCAATGATGTGCAACTATGGAGACTGTTCGGGCCCTCCCCCTTCTCTCTGTCTCTGTATCTCTTTCTCTCTGTCAAAAACAATAAAAAATAAATCTTTTTTAAAAAAGAGAAAAAGAACCTTATTATTATGACATAAAGTTCTACTAGAAAAAGCTGGGAAACATTTGATGGCCAAAGGTCTTCACAAGGGCCCAATTTCTTCAGTGGAGGCAGGCTGGGAAGAGCCTACCTACACTGGAATCTTTTCTTTTCTTTTTTAAGATTTTTGTATTGGTTTTGACAGAAACAGAGAGAAGGAGGAGAGCCCAGCGCAGTATCTATAGGTGTACGTTATCAGATTTCCAAATGGATTTGCTCCACACAGGTGGGCCCAGGCTGCACAGGAATGGAACCAGGCCTGGGACCTCCCTCATGGGAAGCATGCCCCCATGAGCTGGGGGCTGATCCGGGGGGCTCCTGCATGGGAAGTTCACCCTAGCTCAGCACATGTGTCTGCATGGGCTGGGGCTGGGACTCAACCCTCAGTCCCCAGGGCTGCAAAGCAAATGCTTAACCCACTGAGCCATCCCAGCTTCAGCCCTGGAATCTTTTCTGAATCATGATCATACACTGTCTGTGAAACATAATTTTAGAGTGAGCCACAAAGAAATAATTGGGCACCTATTTGCAGTAAGGATCATTGACTCTGAAATTTCTCAAAGTCTCAAAATGCCAAATGCCAGTAGCCTGCACACAGTTCTAGGGAAGGCAGATCACTCAATGGTATTGGAGCAGCAGGATTTGGATATGCTAGCTGAGCATGTGGAAGAATCCAAAAGGATGGTTGTCATTTCGTCAGAGCCAGGAAAACTATGGCAGGAGAAAACCTCAGCCATAGATCAGAGACAAGCCACTAAGGGAGGAAAGCACATGGCAACCAGAGCTCGCATCTGCCCTGAAGAAGGTCCACCTCTGATGTATGAATGCACAGAATGGAGTAAGTGTTTGAGCCACAGGAATGCACCATCTTGTTGAATGGTCATATAGCTGCAAAGTCAGGTGCTTAACCTAGTTTGATCATAAGGGTGAAAACAAAGCAGTTGTGTTTGAACACAACTCGAAGGAAGAAACATGTTTAAATCTCTGAGCCCAGATAAAACTTACAAACATTTATTTGTATTCATGTCTCTTGACTTATCATTGTGCTAGAATAGAATAATAGAATGCTGAGCATAACCAATCCGTGAAATGGTCACACAGTTTAGAGTGCAGCAAATATGTGCTGTATTTGTTCTGGCTAAGGCAATGACTAAGAGGCCCACTGATTTTTCAAGTTAAAAAAAAAGGGGGTGGGGAATTAAAAACCTAAAAGGATCTAATAGAACTTGCTAAGTGGATTCCTTTAAATCTCGCTGACTGTGTCTTGGACTGTGCTAGAAACTATGGGGACTACAAGGAAATCAAAGAGCTTGATTTTTCTGAGGACATTGATACATATAGAAAGGTAACAGTGATGCAATCATTCAGAACTACAATTCGAGTTATATCACAAACTGAAATTGGTGCCACGTGTCAGTAAGTCACAGCCCAGGCTGCTGTCCCTTCATAGTCACCATACTGTCCTGGGTCTCCATGTTCTTGGATATGTGACTCTCCAGAAGCCTCTAAGCTTCCCTGATTCTCCAGGTTGGCATCTCAAAAAATTGGCATTGGGCTTGAGACCCTCCCTCATCTAAAATCTCTACGGATCTTTGATGCTTTTTCAAGATCCTGTGTGGAGACTTTGATATACAATCAGCCTTTCCTTCTCTCGAAGTAGGAAACCAACCAAAGCTGAAATATTGACAGTCAAGGGCAAAGCAGAGTTTGTAGAGGTAAAGAAGCAAAATGAACCTTCCTTTAACATAACTATTTATGTTAAGTCAACCAGGGCCCCTGGTTTTACTAGTGAAAATTATGTGTAGATTCATAAAGTTTACCATTAGCCTTTTAACCTCAGAAACTCTATAATTTATTAAAGTGATTAATACTTGAACTGGAAGATGAAATGAAGAAATACAATTCCAAATTAAATAAAACAGGAAAATAGAAAAAATTTTTCAAATATAGAAAGATATAATGGGAAAAGGAAAAAAAATCTCTACTCTGCTATACTTCTCCCATTTCTAACTGTATGAATGATTATTTTCAATGGCAAATATGTATATTTCAAACATAATCTGTCATTCGTGAACAAAAACTAGAGTACTATTATTCAGTAGTTGTAACTCTGTTAGGCTAGTTTGTGTGTGTGTGTTTTATTTCAGGGCTGATTCTAAGGCAATTAAAATGTAGCCAGTACTTTCAAATCATCACATTGATTCCTCTAGAGTAATATTTTTCTTTATTTCATTAATTGCTTTCTTTTTTTCACTTTAGGAGATTGCTACAGTAGAGTGCTTATTTTCCTTTTTCCCACTTGCACTTACAATACTCATAACAATATTGCATGTGTAATGTGTGAGAGGAGATGCTAACATTTATTTGCATTGTACCATCTCTCTTGCATTGTCATTGTGCTATACTAGCCAGTAGCATGTTGAGCACAACCAACCCATGAAATGTACAGAAAGAGTTTCTATCAGTAGCACATAAAAGAGTAAACTAAGGTACAAAAAATTGAGGAGGCTTAGCAAAGTGACTCAACCAATCTTGTTTTCTAAGCCATTGCTCTTAATATAGAGACACGCAAACGTTGGGCTGACAGAAAACTACCAGACTCTATTACCAGAATTTAACTTTCTAAACACCAACTATTTGGCAAATAATTTAGAAAAAAGGAATATGGCATTAACCCTAAGATATTACTCTCTCTTTTCATGCTGGTCATTTACAACTTAGTATAAAAGTAATTTATCTTTTATTATGAAACATTTTCAGCTATAGTACTTGCATTGAAGAGGCTAATTGTTAAGTGTATATATTATTATCACAGAAATACACCCTGGCATGTTGGTGTGATACTGAAGAATTAAAATGTGCACATAACTAAACTCATTGAGTACAACTTTCACTTTAAAGTTATCATGAAAGAAAAATAGAGAAAATGGGGTAGAGCAAGGAAAGAGGGAGGGAGAAAAGGAGGGTTCTCGGAGAGATAAAATGAAATAGAAATATCTTAGCTTCTTCACTTTATCCATAATTCACAGTATTTTCAAAGTCCTGGGATTACATTAGAACATCTTACAAAGCCTGCTGATTCTATCATTTATGCATCTTTTGTGGCTCTCTGTATTAATAATACCTGTAAGCATCTGTGGAGCAATTTTAAGTAGTATATGCGAAGTATGTCATTGAGAATTTATGGGTGATATTTACTAGAGTGATTGAATTGCCTCCAAGAGATTTCCAACAACTGTAACCTCACAAATGATTTACAAGATTTGGAATAAAAATTTCAGTTGCTAGAATTCTGAGAGATACAATGAAACGCAAATATTCCAAATCAATACAGTGTGATTCTATATGGCATAGAGATGTGATGGCTAATTTTATGTGTCAGCTTCATGGGAACACAGGATTCCCTGACTTGTGCAACCCCATATGCTGAACTATGGCACAACTCGTAACTACCAGGATGGCGGCAAAGGTTCTTTCCTCCCATGTGGGAGGCTCCCAGTTGGATTCCCATCCTGAGTGGCTCCACATCCACCTGTGTGGATCATGTCACAACTAATGAGGTACAACTATGGAAACTGCTCTGCCCCACTGCCACCCCCACCCCTGCCACCTTCTCTCAAACAATAATATAAAAACAATGTTATTTCTGGGTGTGTTTGTAAGGGTGCTTATGGATGAGATTACCATTTGAATTTATTAACTGAATAAAGCAGATGGCTATCTCTAGTGACGGTGAGTATCATTCAATTGGTTGAGATCCTGAATAGAACAAGAGGCAGAGGAAGGTTGAACTTACTCTCAGCCTAACTGTTTGACATGAACACGATTGTCTTCTGGTTCTCAGGCCTTCGAACTGGTACCAGAATCTATACCATCAGCTCTCTGGCTCTCAAGCCTTCCAAACACATGCCCAGCTTCCCTGGGTCTCCAGCTTATAGATGGCAGATTGGTACTTCCCAACCTCCATAATCACATGAGCCAATTCCTTGTAATAAAAATTATAATAATATAATATAATGTAATGTAATATATATATTATTTCTCTAGAGAACCCTGACTAACATAAAAGGAAAGAGAAATCTAGATAATTCAAAGCTATATCATGGAGCTCTGTAATTTGCTTAGAAGGTGAAACAATGAGGTCTTATAAAGTAGAAAGATACTTTGCTTCCTAACAGCTAAGGGCCTTCCCAGCCAACATGTGTGTAATTTGTACATTCAATAAGCTCACTATTGAGCATCTACCATACATTATGCTAGTCACTAAGGATAACAAGAAAAAAAGGCATAATGACTGCCCTCAAGTAATCTACTGTCAGAATTCTAAGGTGTTTTACTCTCTGCCTTAATCAAAGGTGATAGAGGAAGAATTCATTTATTTCATCACTCAAGAAAAATTTATTAGGTCCCTAATACACATATGTTAAAGGCTCTGTACCCTGTACGGTGCATAGAGTAATGAATAAGGCAAACTTGGTTTTTGCTGTCATAGAGATTACACCAAGGAGAAATGGACAAAAAAAAAGTGTTTTATCACTATTGTTATATGTGTTAAAAGGGAAGAGGAAAGTACTAAGGGAGGATGTATAGAAGGATGGTGCTTTGGTGGGGGGCAGATGAATGGTGAGCTGTCTAAAGAATGAGTTAAAGGTGACTCAGGAAAGAAGAGATAGTTCAAGAGAGAACACTCCAGCCAGACTGAAAAGCATTTGCAAAGGCTATGAGTCAGGAACTAAAAAGGGAAAGTGTCTGAATTAAAGAGAGGACAAGGGGAGTTGCATGGATGAAGACGGAGAAAGAAAGGAGGCCAGGCTATTGCAGAACCTCACAGTCCATGTTAAGGATTTCTGTCTTAACCTCAATTGTCTCTGAAGGATTTCAAGTAGGAGGTTGATAGGATCCAATGTGCATTACTTAAAAATGTCCCTGCCTGCTCTGTGGAGAATGAATTAGAGGTCATAGGTAAAAAGCTGTTGTAGTAGTTCAGGTAATAATGGTATAATGGAGGAGATGACCAAAAAATGGACAGATTCAAGGGATACTTAGGAGGAAAAATGGATAAAAGTGAGTAAAGGACTGAACATGGGATATGAGGGAAAGTCTGGTCCCAGTGATGACTTTTAGGCTCCTGGCTTGTGCATGAATAGTCGGTGGAGCCCTTCCCTGGTGGAGAGAAATGGGAGAAAACTAAGTTCTGAGACAAAGTAAGTTATGGCAAGGCAGGGAGAGAATGATATTGAGGATAACTCCATAGTGTTAATCTGGGCAACTGTTCAGCAATTAGTAGAAGTAAAGACTCCATGAATGTGTGTTTATGCCTATTGAGGGAGGATGAATTTTCCATCGTGGTCAAATATCACAATATTGTTTGAAATTTGTGTGCATTCATTACTCTACCATACGTTAATCATTTATGACAAATATAACCCTCCCTTCAAAGCAACTACTAAGGCCAG
>PVKE010051357.1:0-10666 GCA_004027555.1 Craseonycteris thonglongyai
GGCACACAGAGCCCCTTCATCTCTGATGTGATATATTATTTAAAAATGTCAAACCCAATGTGTTGTCCTTGGAATCTAAATGATTCAGGATAAACTGCTTATATATACACATAGTCACCTTTATTTTTTAAATATTTTATTTTATTGTTTTTGAAAGAGAGAGACAGAGAGAAGGGGGAGGGCCCAGAGCAGTCTCCATGGTTGTAAGTCATCAATTTTTGACATGGTTTCATTCCACACAGGTGGGTGGGGGCCAAGCAAGGCAGGAACTGGGCTGGAGGTCTCCATGAGATGCACACCCTATTTTAGCATATGAGACTACACAGGCTGGGGCCAGGATTCAATCCTCAGTGCCCAGGGCTGCAAAGCAAGTGCTTAACCTGCTGAGTCATCCCAGCTTCTCCCAGAATCACATCTCAATAATGTTTTTTAATATGCATGTGACTCTGTCAATAAGAAAAGGTGCGCCTTTATGTAGAGCATTGTTCTTCTCATTCTGCCTTCTCTTGATTATATCATCATAGTGACATTGCTATATATGTTCACTTCCATCTTGAAAGGTGAAAGAAAATTAAATGGCTTAAATAAAAATATCAGTTAACATTTTTTTAATGTCAAAAGATAGTTTTTCTGTTGCAGTCAGTTTACCAGTCCACACCCATAATAGATTGTGGCAGAGGAATCTGCAATTGCTACGTTCAGTTGACCTCAAGGTTCCCTCCAGTGTCCTACTCACTTCTTGTAAGACATTGAAACTTTGTAACTTACAGGATTAATTCATTTGCTCTGAAAATACACCAAATATTCCAGAAGCCCCATCATCTTCACGGAAAGGATGTCAATTAGATTCATAACTACTCTCTCCATTGTATACTTATTATAATTACTTTATCAGTGCTAAATTTCCCAACTCAGGTATTTAACAATATCTCTATTATAAGAAGTCTAAGAATATTTTAAAGTGAACAAAATTCAAATTACCACCAGATGTTTCTGTCCAAAAAACTAAGTCTTGAAGAATAAACACCCCTCCTAATAGTTCTAAACTTCAAATGGCCTCTGTATAGTATATACAAAACCACACAGTTGCAAGTCTGTATTAAGGCATATCTGTGTGCCCCATCATTAAAATATAATACTTAGTACTTACACAGAGCAAACTGTAGCCCTAGACCTCTGATCTTAAATGCACAGTTCAGGCATTAGGGAATCACGTCTCCATATCTCTGACCTTGTATTCTTCAAATTAAAGGTGTCTGCATTTTCAGGGCCTGTTGTTTTGTGCATTTGTCCATTGCCACATAAACAGACTCAGCTTCAGATCAGGAGAAGTGCTTCAGCAATAACTCCACTAAGGGCAGAGAATAAACCAACAGCAAAGGGTGAACTAAAACCCAGGAGAACAGAACCTGAAATTTAAAAACAAATAGAAACAATCTAAGAGGTCACCAATGTAATATTTTTGAACTCAATATGTCCACATATTGCCTACATTTATAAGTTTCTAGCATGTCTAACATGAGTTCAAAAATATAATGAGGAGCAAAGAAAGTGGCCAAATTTGCAGACACACTTACTAAAAATGGAGAATAGCCATGGTGAGAGGTGGCATCTCTATGTTGTTCCTGATCTTAGAGGAAGAGCTTTCAATTTTTTACCATGATAGCTGAGGGTTTACTCTAAGTGGCCTTTATTATGCTGAAGTACTTTTCTTCTATACTTATACCTGTTTTATTAAGTATTTTAGTTGTAAACGGATGTTGTGTCTTGACAAATGCTTTTTCTGCATCTATTGATATAATCCAGAGGTGTCAAACTCAGTTAAAACACAGGCCATTTGGTGCAACAGGCAAGATTCATGTGGGCCACATCACATTTACAAATGTCGCTGGAACTGAGTCAGCGTGTTTATACACTCCCACAGGCCCCCAGGAAAGGCACTGGGCCATGTGTATACTCGTCTTCAGTAGTTAAAGGGTTAACGAGGGAATTGTGTGTACTGTATTGCCTCGATCTCCCCTAAGAGCTATTTTCTTCATAATAGTTTTTTCTATTTTCATTTTAGAGCATCACGGGCCACAAAAAATTACCCCGGGCTGCCAGTTTGACACCCCTGGTATAATCATATGATTTTTATCCTTTATTTTGTTCCGGTGGGGTCTCACATTAATCAATTTGTGTATGTTGAACCACCTTTGTACCCCTGGAATGATCATCACTTGATTGTGATGTATGATCTTTTTAATGTGGTGGTATATTCGATTTGCTAGTATTTTGTCTTGAATTTTTTTCATTTCTATTCATTAAAGATATTGGTAGGTAGTTCTCTTTTTTAGTTGGATTGTTCGGTTAATGTGCTAGTCTTAGCAAGTTTTGGCCTCATGAAATGAGTTAGGAAGTATTGCCTCTTCAATTTTTTTTTCTTTTTTTCTTTTTGGATAAGTTTGAGATATAATTGACATTTACAGAGCCTCTCATCCTAGAACACAACTATACATTCTTCTCTAGGGCACATGAAACATTCTCTGGAATAAACCACATGTTGGGGTACAAAATTAGCTTCAGCAAATTGAAGAAGATTGAAATCATACCAAGCATATTCTCTGAACACAGTGGTTTGAAATTGGGGATCAAGTATAAAAATAGCGGGGAAAAAAACAAAAATATGTGGAGTTTAAACAATATGCTACTAAAGAAAGACTGGGTCAAAGAAGAAATAAAAGGAGAGATCAAAAGATACATAGAAACAAATTAGAATTAAAATACATTGTATGAAAATTTTGGGATACTGACAAAGCAGTAATAACGGGAAATTTTACATCATTACAGTCCTATCTTAGGAAACCAGAAAACTCCCAAATAAACCATCTCTCATTACATCTTAAAGAACTAGAAAAAGAAAAATAAATGAAACACAAAGTCAGCTGAAGGAAGGAAATAGTAAAAATTAGATCAGAATTAAATGAGATACAGAACAGAAAGACAATAGAAATAATCAATGCAACAAAGAGCTGGTTCTTTGAAAAGATTAATAAAATTGACAAACTCCTAGCTGGACTCACTAAGGAAAAAAGAGAAAAGGCACAAACAAAATCAGAAATGAATGCGAAGTCATGACAGATACCACAGAAATATAAAAGATTATACGAGATTACTATGAAAGACTATATGCCACCAAATTCAATAACCTAGAAAAAATGGACAAGTTCTGAGAAATATATAACCTTCTAGAATGAATCATGAAGTGGAAAATCTAAATAGATCAATCAATACTAAGGAAATTGAAACAGTCACCCAAAACCTCCCCAAAAACAAAAGTCCAGAACCAGGTGGCTTCACTAGTGAATTCTAACAAAGATGATTTAATAATTGTCCTCCTCAAACTTTTGCGATCCTGAATATTTTGTTAAGCCCTAAAGAGTAAAGCTTATTAGAGTATAAGATGGAAATGTATATTCTTAGTTGATACACATACCTTATTTTAAAAAAAGAAATGTTATTTGACTTCTGAGGTAGTATAATACTTTTTTGTAGCTTTTTTTATCATTAAATTTACTGGGGTGACATTGGTTGGCAACATAGTTTTCAGGTGTACAACTCTACATTATATCATTTATGCATTGCATTATGTACTCGCCACCCAGAATCAGCTCTTCTTCCGTCACCATATATCTGGTGCCCAATCCCAACTCCCGCCCGCCCCCCATCGCCCTACCCCCACCCCCTTACCCTCAGGTAACCACCAAATTATTGAGGGTGTCCATAAGTTTTTGTTTCTTTGTTAACTTTCAGTTTTATATTCCACCTATAAGTGAGGTCATATGTTTCCTGATTCTTTCAGTCTGATGTGTTTTGCTTAATACTTTTATATTGATAACTATTAGGAAATCTTGTCATTTGCAGCAAATTCTTGTCTAAAATAATTTCTATGTAGTTATTGTAGATACACTCTTTTATAAATATTAGCTAGTACACAATAAAAGAGTGAGTGGCTAGGTTTGGTCCTCTGTTTTTCAACATCTGAATTACTTCAACTTAAAAATACGTGGTACTGTGAAAATGTACATAGATTTACAACTGTGCATTAATGTAAATATAAATTCTTGAAATACTATAGGAACAAAAATACATTAGGGATAGAATTTACTCATTTCAAGCAAACTAAATAAATTGCTTTCTTCTATTCAACTTCAAGCCCAAACATATTAAATTGTACACACACAGATAAACTATATGCAATATAATTTTTTTTAAGATTTATTTTTATTGCCTTTGACAGGGAGAGAGAGAGAGATACAGAGACAGAGAGAAGGGGGAGGGCCCAGAACAGTCTCCACATCCTCACATCATCGGCTTTTCCACATAGTTTCATTCCACAGGTGGGCATGGGGCCACACAGGGCAGGAACTGGTTTGGGGTCTCACCCCGGTGAGAACTGAACTGGGGACACTCCCCAGCTCAGCACATGGGTCTGCACAGGCCCGGGGCTGGGACTTGACCCTCGGTCCCCAGGGCTGCAAAAAGCAAGCGCTCAACCCACTGAGCCATCCCGGCTTCTCCTATGCAATATAATTTTTCCATAAGTTTAACTTGAATATACACGTATTTTAAGGACTATATAAAAAATAGAGAAAGTATTGTTGGTGACATTTTTTATATTGGTTGTATATGATATTTGCTGATTCAAGGACATGATAACGCTTCATTTCATATCACCAGTATGGTAGATAAGATAATGATATATGCCACAAAATAACTTTTCTGAATGATACTTTATTCAAATTAGGGATTACAAGAAATATTAGATTTAATATGAAAGCAAAAACAGAGAGGATTTATTACTACCTTTTTTGTATAGTAGGACAAATTGGTCTATTCAAAGTATACTGAATATCTTTCACATAAATGATATCAGTGTGAATAAGTAATGGTTTTCTAGATAACTTATGCTTTGTATTGCAAATAGCTTGATTTATAGTGATGATGTATCAAGAGAAATGAAACAGTACATGCACTGTTGTTAAATGTATGCAATTTATTAGTTTGGGCATGAATTCAATTTATGTGTCATATTGACTCACCAGAATATGCTTACTTTATGCAAAGACTTTATTAGTCTGGAAGGGAAGCACAGTAGCTATGTTCTTCATAATTTACATTTAGAATTAAAACCTTTTTCTATTATGATCATTTGTGACCAACACTGAAATATGAAACTTTCTTACATCAAGTTTAACTCACAGGGAATACATAGAAATAAACCAGTACAAAATAATCAGTATTTATTTTTTGAAGCATGGTAGTAGATCCTTATGTATGACATATAACATATGCTAATTGATAAAAGCTACTTTTAAAATTTGCACTTTTTATTCCTCTTTACTTTCTTCAGTATATTCGTAAGTGGCTTTATTTGCTAATT
Organism: Craseonycteris thonglongyai; assembly: GCA_004027555.1. Taxonomy (NCBI): domain Eukaryota; kingdom Metazoa; phylum Chordata; class Mammalia; order Chiroptera; family Craseonycteridae; genus Craseonycteris; species Craseonycteris thonglongyai. The sequence continues at coordinate 5,423 of PVKE010051357.1, forward strand.
TTTTAGAAAGTCATTTTGGAATGTAATTTATTGTAAGGCTGGGCCATATCAAGAGATCCCACAGAAGAATTCAAATCCCATTCCTATTAAATGAAAATAATACTTTGAAGGATTTTAAATCTTTTATACTGAGTACATTACAAATGAAGCATATCATAAATCATTTAAATTACAACTATGAGCATTATCTTTTAATTAATGTTCTAGAAATTACTTTATAAAGAGTATTTTGTTTAAAAGTAATCTCTCAAAGTCTATCAGTAGAGTGTGGGAGGATTGGAGCATGAGGAATAATATATTCAATATAATTAAAAATAAGCTTTTAATTCAATTATGGATATTAATTGTAGATAACAAACCCATCTGCATTTCAAGTATTATCTAACATTTTTTTGTTTTTGGTTTGCTGAGTAACTCCTATTAAGACAAACCATCTGAAGATAACAACTGAAATTTGGGGGACAGAGGACCTACTTGAAGGTACAGGAGAGTGAAAATAAAAAAAAGAAAGAAAGAAAGGGAGGGAGAGAGAGAGAGAGAGAGAGAGAGAGAGAGAGAGAGAGAGAGAGAGAGAGAAGGAAGAAGGGAGGGAGGGAGGAAGGAAACAAGGGAGGGGAACTAGAAGAGAATTAACTCTTCCAAGAAGAGAATTAACTCTTTTGAGAAGAGAATGGCAGTGGCTACATTTCTTATTTTTATGCCATTTAGCCCGAGAGCAGGCCCAGTCTTCACCATTCAAGGCATTGAAAACTATAATGGACCCCCCACAGTCAAACTGGTTTGTGGAAACAGGGGACAGAGATTAGAAAATCTACAGCTATAGAAAAATCAAGGAGAAACCTCAGGAGAGGGAAATGCCAGTCATGTGAAAGCAGAGAGAAAGGGCAACAAGTTCTTGGTTCCATCACCGCTTAGCCTTGTACCTTGAACTAGTGAAGCCAACCAACAGCCCAGAAAGAAGAAGTAGTCACCGGGATGTTAAAGCACATCTTAAGGAATATAGTCAACAATGTTGTAATTACTACTACGTGTGGTACCAGTAGACTTATTAGGGTGGTCACTCCACAAGGTGTATGAATCTATAATCACTATGTTGTACAGCTAAATCTAATAGAATATTGTATGTCAACTGTAAGTAAAAAATAAATTGTAAAAATTTCTAAAAAGCACCAAAATAAAAAGGAAATTTGAGCTGCCTCCCATCACAGGGGAGACAAGTTTTGTAGTCTGATTTTAGCATGCTTGAAAAATGAGTATTTGTGGGAATAGCAAGACAATTCAGATTTTTCACTGTACATTTTTACAATGTCCAAGATACAATACAAAGCTATCATGAAAGTATGGCCCATTCTCAAAAGAATAGACAGTAAAGAGAAACTAACCCTTCAATAACCTAGAATGTTAGAATAAGTTAACAAGGATCTTTAAAGCAACTGCTCTAACTGTGCTCAATACCATAATGGAAAATATGCTTATAATAAACAAAAACACAGGAAATCTCAGCATCAGAAAAGAACTATTGAAAATAGAAATTCTAAAACTGGACAGGACACTATCTGAAATATTAGCTGTCACCAAACATAAGTATCCCAAACCAATCAAAGCACACAATGTATATTGTTTCTTCTAATAACTGTCAAGCTTGTTCATATGGTCCTAGTCAAAGTCTATTAACTTGATGAGCTTATTCTAAAACTACATTATAAAAATAACAATGTATAAAAATAATGAACATATGTACCCAATCTCCCCCTTTACCTAGTAGGACAATGAAGAGGGACAAGGTCTCATGTTTCTGCTTACCATTTCTCTGTTCAAGTTAAGTTCATGTGGCAAATAATTCAGTCACTTAATGTAATCATCTTTGTTGTAGTAGAAAACGAGGCCTGAGTAGATTTTCCCTACTGAATATTTCTCTTTCATGCCCTATGTAGGCTACCGATTAGCTATGCTTCTGCTCCACGCCATGTCTTTTCATGTTAGAACTCAGCCTAAGTAAAAATAAAATAACATTTAAAAAAATGTAAAGTGAAATAAAAAGCGAGACTGCATGATTTAGGGAGTCTATCACAGGTATTTAGACTGAAAGAGAAGAGTAAGATAAAAAATAATGATAGCAAAAGATGTCAGAACCCCGGGCTCAGAGAAAAACAGGCCTCCCAATATATATTCAAAAACCATGATATCCATGTCAATAGGAATATTTATACACTTGGATACATACAAAATCTATTCTTATTCTCTAGGTCAGAATATTATATATAATTGATAATGCTTTGAAATGGGTTGCTGGTGGTTATCACTGCCTATTATGAGCTTCAGGTTTATTATGGTGACAAAATTGAGATTTTGTAGAACTAAAGGCGTTACAACATTGATACTTCTTTGTGCTATACCTGATGCAAACTATGTCACGAGGCAAATGGAACATTCTGAAATTCAGCTAGGTGAACTGGCCTTTGTCTTCAGTACATTCCAGCAACCACCAAGCAAAAGGTAGGGTTATGATGAACAAGCTATTTGCAAAGAGAACCAGGTCACTAATGATCATTCTGATAAGAAGGCTCATAGAAAGATCTAGAACCTAGAAACATGAGAGCCTTTAACCACCTCTTATGTAATTGGAGGCAGCGGATCATGAAAAGGGCCAAGAAAACTGTAAAACATCCCACAAGACATCCCATTCAATGAAAAATGGAATCTAAAGTGGGAAGAAAGAAGTGAGCTTGCTCTTAAAATGTATCTTCATGACAAATGTCCTATTCCACTCAGATCCTAATATATTTACACCTCTGTAACATGTTTCTATTGATGAGGGGTCAGCAATTTTTTTCTCCAAGGGACCAGAAAGTAAATCTTTTCAGTTTTGTGGGCTCTGTGGTCATTGTTGCAACTATTCAACTCTGCTGTTGTAGTGTGAAAGTGGCAATAAACAATTTGTGAGTGAACGGGCACAGCCATGTTCCGACAAAACTTGATATACCAACACAGGCAACAGTGCAGGTTTGGCCCACATGGATAGATTTTTCTACAAGTTACATCAAACAAATACCTGCTATATCTCATTGTAATCTTATAATCATGTTATAGAAGTTATCTTAGGTATCACCTAATTAGTGTATGTTATCATATATTTACCCATATACACACACATATAGTTTATTTAACAGCTATCATGTGATGCATGGAAAATATTTTTTTAAATGACAAAATATTTTGGGTCTCATTTTGTTTAACATATAATATGTGTGTGTTCACATAAACCAACGAGGTAATAATACAATGCAATGTGTCCTAATGAGAGAGTGTGTGTTTACCTGACACCAAGTGAGGGATTAGATAAGGCTTAGCAGAAGAGGTGAGTGTAGAGTTATAGTTGTTGTTTAGGTAGGAATTTGTTAAATGACTCAGGGTGGACATGTTTTCCAGGAATGGACATTATCCTCTATAAGGTGCATGGTCAGAGAAGAAATCATTGATACCGTTAATCAGGTCATTCCAAAGGCTGACTTGTCTAACCAGATTCTGGCATTTTCCTTGGCCCTACAATATTTTTTGTTTGTTTTATTATTATTTTTAAAGATTTTTTTGTTATTGTTTTGAGAGGTGGAGGGGAGGCAGAGCAGTCTCCACAGTTGTACATCATTAGCTGTGACATGGTTTCATTCCACACAGAAGGATGTGGGGCCACGTGGGGCAGGAACTGAACTGTGGGCTTCCACTTGGTAGGTGAGAATTTCGCTGCCATCCTGTTGGTTACTGGTTGCACTACAGTTCAGCATATGTGTTTGCATGGGCCGGAGCTGGGATTCAATCCTTGGACCTCATGGTTGCAAGGCAAGTGTCCAACCTGTTGAGCCATTCAGGCATTCCCTGTTTTGTTCTTTTATCATTTTAATGTTTTTAATTTATTGAGGTGACATTGGTTAGTAAAATTATATAGGTTTCAGTGTACAATTCTATAATATATCGTCAATGTACTGCATCATGTGTTCACCACCCAGAGTCAGTTCTCCTTCCATCACCATATATTCAACCCCTTTTTCCTGTTCTATCAACCCCCCTGCCCCCTTACCCTCTGGTAACCTCTAAACTGTCGGTTTATGTCTATGATTTTATGCTAGTTTTGTTCATTTGTTGCTTTCTATTTTCTAACCCTATATAAACAAAGTGATATAGTTCTTGACTTTTTATGCCTGACTTACAAGGCTGTCAGAAAAGTATCCAGCCATGTAATATGAAAAAATAGAGGCATTTATGGCTGAATTTTTTCTGTACAGCCCTTATATTTTGCTTATCACAATAACCTCAAGATTGTTTTCATACCCCCTTTCTTGTCAGTTTTTGCCAACATTTAGTCTCAACTTAGTTCCTCATGAAATTGACCTATTCACCAATTTCAGAAGTATTTGGAATCTAGTGTAATAGAAAAAAATCCCATTTTAATTGCAATTTAACTTTGGAAATACTCTTGGCTTCATTTCTTAGATGAAATAAGAATCACTGATATTGCTGTCAGGGTCAGGAATGCTTTCTGCATCTATTCCACCTACTTAGATTCGCCTTCCGGTCAGTCTACACAGCACTGAGGAGCTGAATTTGCTCTTCCTACCTTATCCCAGTACTCTTCGTTGTACTATGCTTGGTCTTATTTCTTAACGTGTTTTATCTTAGGTGATTTCTCTAGTTAGGGAAGGGAAAATTGATTTCACAGTGTATGCTATAGCTCAGGGGTGGCCAACAAGTCGATCGCGGTCGACCGGTTGATCGGGAGGCCAATTTTGGTCGATAGTCGATCGCTCGCAATGTCTGGGGTGGAATTCCATGTACCATGGACTTTGAAGCGATTGTAGAAGACAAAACTTTCTAGCAATAGCTTAATGCATTCTGGGAATTTGCCAAGGTCATAAATTCCTAGAATTCTGACAGCCTGACACTGTGATCTCCGCCCACCCAGACAATACATTTTGACTGATGTGTTACACTTGTCACCGGACGCAACGCGTGAACGCAACAGTTATGACTCAACTCATCGAAGAACACAATCAGTTAGCTTGAATATTTGGTAGTGTCATATGGTAGCTTCTTTTCTTTTGTATTAACAGTATTATTATCAATCAATATTATTTATCCTCGGTGACCACGTTGAGTTTCAATTTTTCTTCTGTTTAAAATGTAAGTACCTTTTCTTTGTTTTAAATTAAATTGCTTTTCTTACCTATCTATTTACTTGATAAGTGAGCA
>PVKE010051358.1:0-10665 GCA_004027555.1 Craseonycteris thonglongyai
GGTGACAAGTGTAACACATAAGTCAAAATGTATTGTCTGGGTGGGCGGAGATCACAGTGTCAGGCTGTCAGAATTCTAGGAATTTATGACCTTGGCAAATTCTCAGAATGCATTAAACTATTGCTAGGAAGTTTTGTCTTCTACAATCGCTTCAAAGTCCATGGTACACGGAATTCCACCCCAGACATTGCGAGCCATCGACGATCGACCAAAATTGGCCTCGAGATAGACCGGTCAACCGTGATCCACTTGTTGGCCACCCCTGCTATAGCAGCCTGTGTGGAATAAAATCATGTCACAATTAATGATGTACAACTATGGAGACTGATCTGGGCCCTCCACCCTTCTCTCTTGCCTTCTCTCAAACAATAAGATAAATTTTAAAAACAAAAAAAAAGAACTAGAATACCAGTTTTGACTCATAATGTGTCATCTTCTTGCAAGTTGTGTTCTCAAAAGAGGCCTGGAAATTTGCCATTATCTACTGAATTAACAACTGCACATACTTTATGATCTATCTTGGAGAAACATTTGTGCAGATCTGCAAGAAGTCATAGACAAGGATCTTCATTGTACGGTTGTGTGTTAAAGTGAAAAATTGAAAGCAATCTAACTGTACATCAACAGAGAAATAGTGACATTCACTTTATGAGACGTATGCTATGGAATATTATGGAGAGCTTAAAAACGGGCATAGTTTGATATATACATATAACATGAAAAGATCTCTAAGACACTATTGAGTTAAAAAAAAATCTGCAGAATGATACATATAGTACAGTATCCCTTACAACCAGTTAATCTCAGTTTCTCCCACAAAAACAATACGATCCACCTGAAGTAAATGTATAGAAAGTTTAAGAATGATTCACACCAAACAAATAACAAGGGCTACTTCTAAAAAGGAAGGTAGTGAATGAGTGGGTCTTTGACATTAACTATAATGCTTTAACAAGGACAGTGCATTATACATATGTTTTGCTTCTGTTTGCTGTTAAAATTAATTTTTCAAGAAAGTGGCCATGAATTATGTCTTTATGGGACTGACAAGTAATGATTGTGTATCAAGGGTGATACAACATGTAGAGAATAAAATAAGGCCTCTAGGAAAATTAAAAGTGAAAAAATGGTTGAAAAAAGCAAGCATCAAGAGCATAAAGAAACAACGGAGTACTCGCAGACAATATGGACTAAGAAAGGGAAGGTTGGGGGAGGGAAACCCTAGTTTACCCAGGAAGGCAAGGGAGAAATTAACGCTAAAAAGGCAGAGAGACTACATAGGGGCGGGGCCAACCACGATGCGCATGCGCGACGAGGCCCAGCTGGCCGCCTCCGCGGAAGCGAATCTACCTAGAGACCTCGCGCCGCTTGGCTGCTACTGCGCGTGCGCAGGTGGGTCAGTAGTGGAGACTTCCTTGCTGCCTCCGCCACCGCGTTCGCATCCAGTGGATTTGAGTCACACGCTTTCTTCGTTCGCCAGCGGGTTCGCGCCCCTCCCGCACCGTCGGGCAGGGAGGCTGGGGAAGGGGTTGGAGGGGGCTCTTGACCGCCGCCTTTAAGTTGTGCTCGGGGCGGCCATGTCGGCCGGCGAGGTCGATCGCCTAGTGTCGGAGCTGAGCGGCGGGACCGGAGGGGATGAGGAGGAAGAGTGGCTCTATGGCGGTACGGAACTTCCTGTCCCTTCTCTCCCGGGTTCTCTCGGGCCTCCCCCTCCTACCCCCTCCTACCCCCTCGGCCCACAGACGCTTGGCGTCCCAGGCCCCTCACGCTGCCGCCTAGGGCCTCTCGTGTGGAACCTTGCCGGGCCTAAGTCAGGCCAGGCGCAGTGTGCACCTCTCCCCGCCCCCTCGGCTCTGTTTCGCCCCGCAACACCCTCCAACGCTCACCCACGCCGCGGCGGCGGCGGAGGCCCGACCCGGGGCGCGGGGCCAGGCCCCTAGCCTCGCCCTCCGGGCCGTTCTCTTGCCTCCCCTCTGCGCTCTTCACTCGTTTTTAAAATATCGATTCTGAGTATTATTGGTGTGTCTCTTCTTGCCCTTTGGGTGTAGTATGCTCTTCCTGTCCCTTTCTTTCAGAAACAGTCATTCTATAATAATAGCTAAATAAAGTTGATGCCATAAAACTAACGCCTTGTTTCTTGATGGTCAGTTTGTATGGAATGCACCTGCAAGGGTACCTCCTTGTTGAAAGTCGTGCTTTAAAAGTAATTAATTAAAAGAGAAAGATGGAATACATTGTGGCCCATAAAGAAAATCCCGAATGTCTCCTGTATTAAGGTGAAGCTTTTCTTATTTAAGAGACTGCTCTTTGACCCCCATCATAGAAGTACAGTATGTCGTCCCCTTAGGCTTGTAGTTTTCAGTATCATCTCAATGTGTTTCTTTTCTCGAAATAAATTTAGTACATCTTGTACTTTTTGAAAGAGACATGTTTAGACATCAGTTTTTTAACTTTTAATAAGTCATAGTTCATTCTTGCCTGTTACTGATACTAGATTTGAAAGTTAATATTTGTTCCTTGTTTAAAATGTATGTTTTTGATTGTCTTTAGTATAGTAAAAGTAAACGTTTGTTTAGTAAAAGTAAACGTTTGGCCACTATGCAGTTCCTTGATGATGTGACAAATTTTGATTTTCATAAACTTGTAAAATAAAGTCAGTATCTGTGGTGGAAAGATTTAACATTAGTAATACTGTTTGAAGTGTTAATGTGTAGGGTTTCTTTTACAAAGATCTAGATATCTTTAATGCCTCTTAGTTGATTTTTATAGAAGTAAAGCCTGATTTTTTTTCATAAAAGACATATCTTGTTAAGTCATTCATTCTTTATAAGGTGATCTAACTTTGGATGTACTTATAGGCCCATGGGACGTGCATGTGCACAGTGATTTGGCAAAGGACCTAGGTTAGTGCTTGTGATGATCACTTCAGATTTTCATAATACTGGTTTCTTTAAGAGTAGTTTGTTTGTTAATTGTATTTATGTATTTATGTATTTTTTTTGGTAGATGAAAATGAAGTTGAAAGGCCAGAAGAAGAAAATGCCAGGTTAGTGAAATTTCTTGTTGATGTTTAATACAGATTGTGTGAATTTTATCAACAGTTTGTCAGAATTATTTCACTATAATTATTGGTTTGATTACAACATTTTGAGTAAAGTTTGAAAGACACTGAATTCTTAGGAGTTTATTTCAGAACCTAATCTTATGCCAGTCTGATTATTTGCTAGTAGCTTATAGGAAAAAAAAATTAAAGGTTTAAATATTTTTCACTAACCTTTCACTCTTTTTTTTTTTTAAAAGATTTATTTTTATTGTTTTTGACAGAGAGAGAGATACAGAGACAGAGAGAAGAGGGAGGGCCCAGAACAGTCTCCACAGTTGTACATCATTGGTTTTTCCACATAGTTTCATCCCACAGGTGGGCCTGGGGCTGCACAGGGCAGGAACTGGGCCAGGGTCTCACCCCGGTGAGAACTGAACCCAGGGCACTCTCCAGTTCAGCATACGGTCCACACGGGCCGCGGCCAGGAGTTCATCCTTGGTCCCCGGGGCTCCAAAGTGAGTGCTCAACCCACTGAGCCATCCCGGCTTCCCCTAACCTTTCACTCTTAAGTGAGCTCAGTAGTGGAGAATCAGTATAACCATTAGACAACCAAGAAAAAAGTTCAACTTAAAATTAAAAAAATCTCTTAAATTACTACTTTCACAATTTATTAATATTTCTGATGGTGCAATGTACTTTGGTTATAATTTCAGCATCTTGTTTGCATTTAAATTCAAACTGGAATTAATGAATTTGTTACAAGATTGGTTCTCTTCATTAGGTTACTAGAAAGACACAAGTATCATTTACAGAACATGTATAAGGAGCCAGAAACTTTAAGTTTCAAAACAACTCACACATACAGTTCCATGGATATTCTGACATTACTCTGATCAGATGCCTTAATGTTGTATGATGGGGAAGGGATAGTTTAAAAAGCAGCTTTTAAAGAATATTTGGATTTAAAAGTGGAGGAAATCTCACTTCACACCCATTAGAATAGTTGTAAACAAAAAGACAACAGGTGTTGGTGAGGATATGGAGAAATTGGAACCCTCATACATGCATGATGGGATTGTAAAATGATGTAGCTTTTATGGAAAAAATGTGGCAGTTCCTTAAAAGGTTACACATAGAGTTACCATATGATTCTGCTCCTACATACATACCTTAAGAGAAATGAAAACATCCACACAAAAACTTGTAAGTCTTCACTTAACATTGTTGATAGATTTTGTGAATTTAAGTGAAACTGCCTATAACAAGATCAGTTTTAGCACTGTTATAACTAAGAGTTTTTTTTCTATGGCATCTCATCAACAAAACTATATTGAATAAAAGGATGTTATTTGAACGCCTGCTGTACATGAGTGCTCATAGCAGCATTATTCATAATAGCCAAAATATGGAAATAACCCCTGTCCACCAAATAATAAAGGGATAGATAAAATATGGTAATATTCATACAGTGGAATACTATTTTGCAGTAAAAAGAAATGAAGTACTCTTGTTTTACAACATGGGTGAACCTTGAAAACATGCTAAATGAAAGAAGCCAGTAACAAAGGACTACATATTATATGACTCTATAATAAATGGACAAAATAGGTAAATCCATAGAGACAAAAAATAGCGGTTGCCAGGACTGGGTACAGGGAAAAATGGGGAGTGATTACTAATACATACAAGGTTTTTTTGGGAGGTGATGAAAGTGTTCTGAAATTGTGGTGGTTGCACGTTTCTGTAAATATACTAAAATCCCTTGAGCTGTATACTTCAAATGAGTAGATTTTATGATATGTGAAAGCTTTTACTTTAAAACTAGTGAATGGAGGGAAGAATTGAGGAGTGGAAAGAAATACCTTAGATGGTGCTGAAATTAGAGAGTTTTTCCTTAAGACTATCTCCAATGTTGGGAGACATTTTTAACTCATTGCTAAATTGTCTGATTTTATTATTTAGTTTTGAAATTTATGTATCCAATTCAATTTTTTTTCTTGAAGATTTATTTTATTGTTTGAAAGAGGCGAGAGAGAGAAGGGGGAAAGAGCCTAGAGCAGTCTCCATAGTTGTATATCATTAGTTGTGATGTAATTTCATTCCACACAGGTGGGTGTAGGGCTGTATGGGACGGGAACTGAACTGGGGGCTCCCACATGGGACGTGAGAACCTTCACTGCCATCCTGGTGGTTGCGTGCTGCTGTTCAGCATATGAGCTTTCACAGACTGTGGCTCAGGCTGGGACTTGATCCCCGGACCTCAGGGTTGCAAACAAGCACCCAACCTGCTGAGCAATCCCAGCATCCCAAATTCAGTCTTTAATGCTAATCGCAACCACGAAGTAAAGATTTGTGTAATTTATAGCTATGAAAGTAATATTTTTCCATTTAATTACAGTTGGTCAGGAAATTAATTGATAACAAAGTACAAATGAAGCTTACTTTCTGATTGAACATTCTTTAATTTTAATTCCTCAATACACAGCTTTTTAAAATTATTGGAGAGACGCTGTCTACCTTCCCTGACTACTACTGTCAAAATGTCTTTATATTCCTATTAAAACTTTGTTTGGAGAGCTATTAAATTTATTTCCTCTTATGGGAAAAATACACCCTTAAAATAATATTTTTTTCTAGAAAAAGCTTACTATTTTATGTTTTTAGCATTTTAATGGTGATAGAAAATTAAAACTTTCAAGTCTATTGGGGAAGAGTGCTCTACCACATCTGTGTTCTAGTATCTAGCTTGGTACATCATTGCATTGCCCTGAAATGAGTCCTGCTATAGGCTAAGTTTTCCCCAGCTTCTTTGTGACTGGTTGGTTGTTAAAAGCTCTGTTCTTCTTAACTATTACATTATACTGTCTCCAGTTCTCTCATGTTATGGCTAACCATACTGTTTTGTGACATAAAAAAATAAGCTGAACTGGTTTCTGGCTACCCTAGAAGCTTATTTAAGAAGGAGGTAAATGTACTGAAGAAATATAATTGTGTATTTGCTTGGGTCAAGCAGAACAATGAAAATTTAACAGATTATGAACATTACCAGTTTTTGTCCTTCATTTTACTTTATTTGGAGATTGTATTATAAAATGCCACTGTAGAAATTAAATTGATTTATGTAAAAACTACTTTATAGAAAATAAAGTTTAGAAGAGACTGAATGAGATCTTTGAACTATATCAACCTCTGGACTTCTATTTTAGAAATTCTACTAAATAATTGTTAGTTGCTGGTAGTTGTATTTCCTAATCTGTAAAATGAGGCTAATGGTTGATTCCTACTATGGAAATCATAATCATTAAAAATATTTAAAAACCAATAACACTAGTACTAGAAGTTTTATTTGGTGGTTAATTGCCATATACTTGAATATGACATGAGAATAAGTGTTATATATGTCAGTTTTGTAATAGTTTTGTAATGGCAAATTCAGGAATTAATTAGTCTTATAAAAGTAGTTCGTTTTTTAATGCATCAAAATTTGGTTTGGACTGTCATTAGTATCAGATTAGAAAGTAGTTTTAAATGAAGATAAACTTTTTTAAATCTTAAAATTTATTTTTTATGTAACAAATAACATCCATTAAGATTGTTGAATCAGACAGCCAAGAAGAAAAACATGTATATTAACTGAATATTTAAAAAATTAGCATGATTATACCACAAATCTGAAAAGAGAACAGTTTCACAGTCCTTGCCGATTATAATAGTACCAGGCACCTAATGGATGTTTAATATTTAGAATAAGTAAAATTATGTGTGATATAGATTTTTAAAAATGTAAAAAAACCCCTTAAATTATACCCCATTGTCAAATTGTAAATTTGACATCATTAACACATATTGGAGGCAATTCCGTTTTCTTTTAATGTTGAATACATGTTCTATGCAAGGCATTGGTAATAGTGTAATGAGACAGGTAGTTTTCACTATCCATTTTTTTACCATCCAGTGGAGACAATTTTAATGAACTATCAGGCATAGTGAAAAAATACTAGTATACTCTATCTGTACTTCTGAAAAGTAATACTAGGCATGTGTACTTACTTTTGTTGTTTTTAGTGCTAATCCTCCATCAGGAATTGAAGATGAAACTGCTGAAAACGGCGTACCTAAACCGGTAACATAAGACTTTGAAATCTAGTTACTTCTCTGTTTAAAACTTTTATAAATAGTTTTGCCTTTACTTAGGAAGAAAGCCAACTTTAATATAACTTTCAGTATCTTCCCTGATCAGGCCCCCTCTTATATCTCTTATGTCATCTGGTGTCATCAAAAATATAACAATTAAGTAAAAGTAGTGGGAACAGATTTCACATGAAATAGTATATGTACAAAGGCTTGATGTTTCTTTCAAGGAACTGACTAGATGGTGGTAGATCAACTAAATAGACATAGTGAGCCTGATCTTCAAAGCAGACATTGAGTCCTAAAACCCAAGTTGATTGTCGTAGTTTTTTTTTGGCAATGTTTTTAAAAACATAAGTAACAGTATCTAATCTTGGGCCTATTAAAAGTGATTTTTTTGGAGGGAGGTATGAAAGTGTCGTTAGTTCTATGACTATTGTAACATTCTAATCCTGTTTTAAAAAAAAGGGAATTGTACTGCAAGTTTGAGTTTGTATACAAAAAGTATTTTGCCTTGGTTGACTTTTTAAATTTACTATTATGTGACTAAGCACAAGATAGCCTTTCATAGTCAAAATAAAACCTTTTTAATAAATCTACATTTACTCCTTGAACCAAAGTATTTCCTCAACCATTTGTATATAGGGCCTCTCCTAGGTGTAAATGAATGCCAGGAATAAGTGAGCTACTCTGTTTGGTGCTTTTTAACCACAACACTGTGACTCTTAAAATTAATGGTTTTCCTCTTCATATTCTTTTCACCAAGAATTTCTCAAGTACTTATTTTTTATAATTTTATTTTCTAGATATCTTAGTAAATTGCCTTAAATCCCTTTTGCAAGAGGAACAGTTACAAATAGTAGAATAAAACACAGAAGTTACTTACAAAAAGCTGATGGTAAATGATGGTTTTATTTCACATTCTTATATCCCTATTTATCATGTAAAAACATCAAAGTTATGAGTTGAAATAAGTAATAGTGTTATGAGCTTGTAACATTTTCTATAAAACTTGTTTAAATGCAAAATGGTTACCTCAGTTAGATGTTGAAATAGATTATTGAATGTATTTTATAATTGTTTGTATTGGTATAGAAAGTGACTGAGACTGAAGATGATAGTGATAGTGACAGTGATGACGACGAGGATGATGTTCATGTTACTATAGGAGACATTAAAACAGGAGCACCACAGTATGGGTAAGTTATTTTTAACTTAACCATTGTGTGACTAAATCGAAAGTAATGTGCCTTATCAAACCATTAGTGGTTGATTCCATTGTGTTTACATGTTCCCATCTTTAAAATTTCACCATGATTTGCTAAAAGAGTAGATCTTATAGATCTCATCAAAAGGAAAATAAATGTAATTATATGTGGTGATGTATGTTAACTAAACTTACTGTAATAATCACTTTGAATTAAACATATTAAATCATTACGATGAATGCCTCAAATTAATACGATGTTATATGTCAATTATATCTCATGATAAAAAGGGAGTTCACCATAAAAATAATTTTTTTCTTAAAGATAATTAGGTAAAATTACATGGAAGCAATAGGTTTTTGATTTATAAAATTAAACTTATAAATGAATTGAGTACAGCACATTCTTTAGCTAGAATTAGAAAACTTTAACTCGGTGTTTGCATCTGTATTTTTCTTTGATTAATTATCCAAACCTGAGTTTAGGTTTTTAATTTTTTGTCCAATAAAAACAATATCAAAGTATTTCTTTTTGCTCTTCTTAGTGTTTTTTTCAAGTTAATTATCCTGTACACTTTTTAAATTAACATGTTTCTTTATATAGTTGGTAAAACTGAATCAAGTGATTGTACTGTTGTCATTGACTCACTGAGCACAGAAAGAATTTTATGGAAATATTAGGAGGGAGTATATATTAAAGTGCAGATAGTAATTTTGTTATGGTATTAGAATAAAAGTTTTTTGTGTGTATTTTTCAGATTGGATGTATAATGTACTTGTGCATTGGAAACATAAAATAAATTTTTCATTGATTGTATTAATGTAGTTTATTAAGCAGCTTGATCTGGAATCAACTATGTGTGTGTGTGTGTGTGTGTGTGTGTGTGTGTATTTGTATTTGTATCTCAACATTTTATTTCTTACGGAGAACCATTTTTTCAAAAGTTACTTATTTCAGAAAGCTTAAAGGTAATTCAGTTATTGTTATAGTCATTTTGCTTATAATAATGTCTGTCTGTATAATTTTAAAACCCTAGCAACATTTTAGGGAGCAGGCTTGAGAAGAGACTGAATTAATCATGTTAGGGGTAGATAACTCCTGTTCTCACCTCACTTAAAGTAAATAATTAGTGTTGGGCTTATAACACTATAACAGTCATTGAATATTTAGTAAATACTGTTATAAAGTTATTTGTATTTGCAAATGTAGGACAAAACAAATGTTGATTTCATTTATCATTAATATGACCAATTTTTAGGTAGGAATTGTATGCAGATATTAAATATATATAGACTCTCATAGTACTTTGTCTGAACTTATAGCAGATTCTAGTTTCATGAAATGTAGGTATGTTTATACATGTTTATTACATTTAGACCCTAAATTCCTTAAGAATAGAAACCATGGTTTATGAATTTTCCTAGTCCTAATAATGCCTTACGTATAATAGTCAGTAAATGTTTGACTAAATAGAAACCATGTTCAAAACAATGTGTTTTTTCTCAATATGTGATTATGAAAATTGTCAAATATTCAAACAAGTCGAAGGAATTGATGTGTGAACACCCATTTATTTACTTGTTAGCTAAGTTACACAATTTACATTTTGCTATGTTTGCTTTATCCATACCTTTACCCCTCATCAGTCCATTACATTTTTATTGTATTTTTTAATGCATTTTAAAGTAAGTTACAGGTCTTTCTGAAGGGTATGAAGTTTACTAAACTTTGATATCTCAAGATATATTCCCTGAAAACCAAAAGCAAACCAATGAGGAAATAAATTTTGGTGAATATTTGCTTTGTGTACAGTGTTTTCACAAGCACATTCAAAGAGCAAGTTGTGTTCAGGGAACAAATACTAAATTGGTTTATTGTTAGCTGTTAGAAAGTACAAAATAGCATTTTTTAGGTAACACTTTTCTTACAAAGTTTATTTTACTTATAAATGAGGTATGAAGAAGAGTAAATCTTAGGGTAGCAATAATTTATCTTGCATAGAGAAGTTGTTTCTAGCTGTATCTTTGAGATTCATCCATTTATTCAGTAAACACTTTTTAAAGACAGTTTGTCTGGTACTAAACTAATTGATGAAAATATGAAAAATAATATAATCTTATTTACTGAAAGTAGTAAGGAAGACAGGTGAGCATATACTTTCAGTATAATGTTAAGTGCTAGAATAGAAACATTTACAAAGTCATTTGAAAGCTTTGAGAAGAGAGTTGCTAAAAGCCTGCAGGTGTTGAAGAGAATATCTTAGAAAAGTTATGTTTGAATTTG
>PVKE010051359.1:0-10668 GCA_004027555.1 Craseonycteris thonglongyai
ACAGGCTAACTGTACTATCATTCTTCCTTTCTTATTTATTTATTTATTTATTTATTTATTGTTAAATTTAATGGGGTGACATAGGTTGGCCACAATTAGATAGTTTCCAGATGTACAAAACAACATCACCTTAACTTGACATATTTATAATCCTTCACTTTTGGAATAAACCACAGACTCCCAATAACACTCCAGATGAAACTCAAACATAAATGTCAAGGAAGGTTGGCAAATGAGTATCCCAATTAGTGATCTGAGCCTCATGAATGGACAGCACACCAACAAGCTGGGCATGTCAATTTAGCACTTACCCCTCAATCCTTCATCGGTAGTGTCAAACCTGCAGAGACTTGTATCTGGATGGCATGGCTCCTGTTTGGTATTCAATGCTTCTTGACATGGTAAAATTTCATCTGTTTAATTTAAAGATTAGCAAGAGTGAGATGGAAGTTTAACTAGAAAGACTCATCAGGCTTCTTAAAATGTTAACATTTGTTTTACAAAGCATTCTCCACCCAACTCCTCTCTATGGCAACATTACCCCTAAAGTAGATCAGAGAGAGAGAGAGAGAGAGAGAGAGAGACAACAACGAACCCTGACAATGCTTCTGGATGACTGCCAAGCCCCCCCAAACCAAATCTTCCATCTCTCCACAAAAGCAAGCAACCCTGCCCCAATGTGGAAATGAGCAGCTTATTATTAGAAGGATAATTGTACATGTGTCAAATGTAACCTACAGTATCCCCTTTAACAGGAGGCTGGATCTGCCCCGGATCTAGTTTCACTGAAGCCCTCTCAAATAGCTCCTGTTTTCCCCCTCAAATTCCTCCCAGCAAAGGATATGAGGGTAGACTACGTGCTCTTCCTGTCCCTGTTGTCATTTTCAGTTAATTCTCACTGTTACTTGCCTAACTACCAAACTTTGAATCTTTTGACATCAAAGAGTATCACTCAACGTGCCAGCTTGTCACCATCATCTATAGACATTAGTGCACTGCCCTTCAGTCCTTGATGATTTTAGCTCTTGGCTACATTGTATCAAATATTTAGGAAAGAAATTACACCAGTTCTTATTTTACTTTCTACTCCAGCAAATAGAAGTGAAGTGAACACTGGTCACCTTATTCTGTAAAAGCAACTTTACCCTAATCCCAAAACCAAGCAAAAATCTTATAAGAAAAGAAAACTGTGGAACAACATTTCCATCACAAAAGAAATCTTCAACGAACTATTAGCAAGTGGAACCTAATAATATACACAGAAAGATAATCCATCACAATTGTCCAGTAAAGGCAAGGCTGGTTCAATGCTTGTGAAGCCATCGATGTCATTCACCATGTTGATAGACTAAAGGTTAAGTGTTTGTTTAGTGTCTTTCTCTCTCTGACTAAAATCCAAGTTCCATGAATGCAGGGGTTACTGTTTTCCACTGCTATCTCCTCAATTGTCTAGAAAAGCTTTTGGCACAATATATGTGCTCAATATACACACATGTTTAATGAATGGATAAATACATGACAAAAATAATTTGACAAAAAATTTATCATAGACTCTATGTGTTGTTTATACTTTTATCTGGAATAAAAGTAAAGCAATCGGTTTTGAAAGTAATTTATAAATAATGTCCATAATCTGGTTTCTCATAATGGAGCTTGCAAATGATGAATACGCAAAGCTGCCTGAATGGAAGATCCACTGAAAATAAAACTGCACACCCAATTAAGGGAGTATGGGCAATAAACAAAGCTACAATGGCACCATGACAATTACCGTGAAACAATTAAAACTGTAATTTCTCCTGAATCATATAATAGCTACAAATCTTCTTCCTCTAGAGCCACATAATTAAATATTGGTCACGATTCAATTAAATAGTAATTTTTCACTATTTATACAAGACAAAAAAAATAGCCTACAAAAGTACTATGAACAAGAATAGCAAAATAGTCAAGTGTAAATTGCTTAGAATAAAAAAATGTAGCTTGTATCAATTGGTATTAAACATCTTTTACCAATGTCAACCAGTTTTATTTCATTTGACTCCAGAACTTGAATTTGAAACCATAAAAACAGTGGCATGAGGCTATAAGTAGCCAATCCATTAATCTCCTGGACAGCTCTTTTTATTTTAGTGCATTTACTCACAGAGCTCAATGCTATTTCAAAATGTCAATTATTTATATTTA
The DNA here is from genome assembly GCA_004027555.1 of Craseonycteris thonglongyai. NCBI lineage: Eukaryota > Metazoa > Chordata > Mammalia > Chiroptera > Craseonycteridae > Craseonycteris > Craseonycteris thonglongyai. Next base: position 2,188 of record PVKE010051359.1, read on the forward strand.
TATTCCTACTTATTTTTTCTCCCTCCCACCCTTTTTTCTCTCTCATTCTGACATTGTACCACAATCTAGCTGTAGAAAATTATTTGGAGAGTTTTAAATTCCTCCATTGATAACACATGATCAACAGGATGAAGCTTTGCCAGTAATTTCAAGGTCTCTGTACCAATGAGGCCACAAGTCTAGAGCTTGCCATCCTTCAAATCTTATCTTGTACAAGCAGGTTATGTGAAATTGGCCAGACTCTCTCAGATGCTACATAAAGAAGGGAGTCCAAGTCTCAAAGTCACTGGTGTAAAAGTTATAATTGATATTCATTTTAGACTCCAGGGGTTTAGACAATCTCTTTGTCAATTTTCTTAAATTAGAAATTCGTAATGAATTTCAATGAACAATTATTAGATCTTAAAAGGTAGCTAGAAGTTAATAAGATAAAAATTATAATGAGGCCCTTAGTTGTTTAACTGGTTAATACGTGTGCATTTTTCATATTCTCATTAAGAGATAATTTCTGTGTTTGCAGCCTTTATAAATTAGACAAAGGCAAAGTCCTGGCAGACCAATCTAAAAATATGAACAAAATATTCACAACATTCCTAGTGTGAGCCACATCATACAATCTTTATAGAAACGGTAATATGCATTCATTCAAGAAGTGATTAAGCACATTCTTATTTAGTCACACTCAAAAGCCCTAACTTTTTCTTTTTTTTTTTTTTTTCCATACTTGCTACTTTATAATATCTAAGGCAGGGGTAGCCAATCTTTTGGCTTCCTTGGGCCACATGGGAAGAAAAAGAATTGTCTCGGGCTATACGTAAAATACACTAATATTAACAATAGCTAATAGGCTTAAAAAAAATCACAAAGAAATCTCATAATCCTTTAAGAAAGTTTATGAATTTGTGTTGGGCCACATTCAAAGCTGTCCTGGGCCACAGACTGAACAAGCTTAGTCTAAACAGATCCTTCTTTCAATAAATGTACTGAAAATGATACATTTTGAAAGTGTATACATAGTCTAAAAGATTTCTCAAATAGTATAGAAAGCATTTAATTTTATTGTCTAACTTGCAAAATGTTAGTAAATCATTAAAATACCTAAAATACTTTTATAAAGGAAGTTATTTACATTTCTATAGTAAACAGAAATACACACACACACACACACACACATATAGTAAAACAATGAAGTTATATTTTTTCCCCAAAACAATGTAACACAAGCTATGTAGCATTTCCTTACCAACCAAATTTTCCCAACTTTAGAAAAATACTATTTCTTTTTAATTTACATGTAGTCAAATTCATTTTGGTATTAAATCCTCTGAGTTTTGACAGAGTCATAATCTGCAAATCCATCAGTGATCCATATATTCAGGCAAATCTTCTTGGCATATCTTTCATCAGTATTTTGTGGTATTCAGAATACAGACCCAGCGTATAGTTTGCTAGATATATATGTAAGAATTTACTTTGTATTACAAGTGCTACCATTTTCCAAATTTTGATTCTCATTACTCATTTTCCTTACATAGAAATACAACAGTTGTTTAGTGGTTACCTGAGTGTAAAGGTGGTGGGGAGGGTTGGGAAGGAAGAATTAAATATACGGTGATAGAAGGAGAACTGACTCTGGGTGGGAGCTCAGAATGCAATGCATAGATGGTGTATTGTAGAATTGTACACCTGAAACCTACGTAATTTTTACCAGCCAATGTCATCCCAATAAATTTAACACTTAATAGTAAAAAAAAAAAAAAATACAACTGATTTTATACTGATCTTTTATCCTGCTACTATGATAAACTTCTTTACTAGCTCCAGAAGTTTTAAAAAAAATAAATTCTGATATTTTATGTGTATACAATCATGTCATGTTATCTGTAAATATGAATAGATTTACTTCTTCTGTTACAGTTGCATGGCTTTACTTAACGTGTTGTGCCTCAATGCATTGTCTGGGACTTACAGTAAGTTGCTGCATAGAACTGTTAAGCGAAGACATTCTTGCCTGATTCTCAGCCTTAGGAGGAAAGTACTCATTTCTTCATCATTAGGTATGATGGTAGCTCTTGGGTTGTTGTATTTGCCATTTATTAGGTTAAAGCTGTTCATAGTTGATTGAAATTTTTACTCATGGCTGAATGTTGAAGATGGCCAGATCCATTTTCTACATCTCCGACCATCATATGCTTTTCTTCCTTAGTCTGTCAACATGGTGAACAACATTGACGGCTTCACAAGCATTGAACCAGCCTTGTATTTACTGGACGATCCTGATGTATTATCAGTTTATATATACTACTAGATTCTACTTGCTAATAGTTTGTTGAAGATTTTTGGTGATAGAAATGTTGGTGTGTTGTTGTTTTTTTCTTATAATATTTTTACCTGGTTTTTGGATTAGGGTAAAGTGGCTCTTAGAGAATAGGGTGACAAGTATTCACTTCACTACTATTTTCTAGAGTAGAAAGTATATAACCGCTGTCATTTCCTCCCTAAATATTTGATACAATTTTCCATAAAACCATATGGTCCTAAAATTCTCTTTAATGGAAGATATTCACTGAGTTCTATTTCTTTAATGAACATAAAACTATTCAAGTACCAATTTCTTCTTCAGTGGCTTTGGGTTGTTTGCAACTTTCAAAGAATTTTTCCATTTCATATAAGTTGTTGAATTAATGTGTGCAGTGTTATTTGGAGCATTCCCTTATTATTTTATCTTTTAGATATATGTAGAGGCTCTGGTATTAGCCCTTATTTCATTCCTCATATTGGTAATATGTCTTCTCTCTTTTTATCTTTATCAGTCCAATTAGAAATTTTTGTAAATTTTATTTGCCTTTTCAATAAACCAGCTTTTGGTTTCAATAATTTTCTCTATTATTATTAATATTTCATTTGCAATTCCATTATTAACAGTTATATAGATTATTTTTCTACTGCCCAACTTAACTTTCACACGTCCGTATTTTTCTACTTTCTTTAGATAGATAAATTACTAGTTTGAAACCTTTTTACTTTCCTAATGAAAAATTTTATATCTATTAACTTTCTTCTAACCACTGTTTTACCTATATTACACAAATTTCAGTAGGTTATATTTTCATTTTAATTCACTTCAAAATACTTGGCTAATTTCAAGTACGTTTAAGCTAAATCTGTGGAACTTAACTTTCAAATAAGTGTGGATTTCTCAGGTTATAACTTCATTTCATTTTGGTCAAAGGATATGTTTTATATGATTTCAATTGTTTTAAAATTCTTAAGGTTTGGGAATGCTGGGATAGTTCAGCAGTTGAGCACGTGCATCACAATTGCAAGGGCCAGGGTTTGATTCCCAGCCTCAGCCTGTGAAAAAACCATATACTGAACTGTGGTGCAGCTGGTCATTGCTGAGGTAGCTCAGCAGTAAAGGTTCTCACCTCCCATGCGGGAGGCCCCAGTTCAGTTTCCACCCCATGCAGCCCCACATCCATCCATGTGGAATGAAACTATGTCACAACTAATGCTGTACAATTACGGAGACTGCTCTGGGCCCTCCCCCTTCCCTCTCTCTCTCTCTCTCTCTCTCTCTCTCTCTCTCTCTCTCTCTCCTTCTCTCAAACAATAAAATAAATCTTTTAAAAAAAATTCTTAAGGCTTGATCTGTGGCTTGAGTAATATCAGGCCAACCCATATCAATGACTGAAAATATCCATAATATTAAACTTGCCTTTATTTAACATTTTTACATTTTTTACCATTGATTTTTTTCAATAATTTTTATTTTTAATATATTGTATTAACATATTATTTATCTTGATTATAGTAGTCATCTTAGTCTGCTTGGGCAGGCCATAACAAAGTACCAGTAGGCAGGTACCAAAAAATAATCCCTTACTCCTTGACTTTCCCAGCATTGGCATTGAAGACATTATGCCATAGCTCCTCTATTTTCTTAAGCCATCTAAGATGAGATTTCTGATTTTATACATCTAAATACATTCCTAGCTTTATCCTCCACTGGAGTAGGATTTTCTGATGGAAATGTCCAGAATATGTGGGGTTGGCTCCACCTACATGTCTCGGGTGCTCCTCCCATCTTGACCATCACCACCAGGACTGCGTAAGACTAAAATCACTGACTAGATAGCTGGACATCTGCCCCTGGGCAGTCATTGCCAAGTACAATAGTCACCTGAGACGAGCATCCCAAACGCTAGTTCTGTTCTTAAACCTGAGATTGGCTGGCTTCACCCAAAATGCCCTGAGAACATTGTTTAAAATGTCAGTCCCATCCTCAGTAAGTCCCATCTTGTGGGTCTCGAGTGAAGAATCAGTCACTATGCCCTGTGATTCTGATTAACTGGATTGAATCTCTCATAATAGTGCCTGAACTTGACTGGAGAGCCTCATTTGGAAATTTAATGAGACTTGATTTTACCATCTCTCACACTCTTACCATTTACAAAATGCAACTTCCTCCACGTGCCAATCTTACACCATCACACGTTATCCTTTCTTTCCATTACTAATCCTCATGCTGCAGTGTTTGTCACACAAAAGTTTAAATACATCCTCAATCCTCAATCTATTTGAAAAACAAAATGCAAAACTCCTTGTACCCTTACTTTCAAAGAACACACCACATGACCTTATGTGAATACTGGTTTTCTCCTTAAGGACAACGCTTCCTTTGTACTTTCCCTAGAGCTGATATCCTTTCTAATGCCCCATTAAACACAAGGCTTAAAATTAAAGTTGCCATTCCTCTCAATTCCCACATTTGCTTCCACACAATAATATTTTCTTCCATGTATAAAAACTTCTTGGCTCATGACTTTGTTTATTGGCCTATGTCATTCCTACAGGTCTGCTTTCCATACTCATTGAAGACTTCAGTTTTGGATTTCAAAGTCTTCTTTAGCCCCAAATCTTGTATTATAGAATATATTTAATATCCCTAGTAAATAGGAATATTTTCTATTTCCTACCCCATCTTCAGTAAACTTGATTTCCACATCACCTCAAAAATAATGTAGTTATAACATCATCTAGAATATTGTCTAAGAAATTATAGGCTCTAATAGTTTTCTATTTGACCACAACTTCTCCTTGAAAGTCCACCTTTCTGATGTTCCCACTCCCACAATTATTTCTTTAACATCTATAATGATTTTATAGACCTCTTTTAAGTTTTGGCATTTGTCTTGAAATTTATTATAGCTCATCTACATTGGCCATTGGTCTAATATATAGTTCATGGGTAATTAGGGAACTGTATATGGTTTCGAGAGCCAAAGATTTGGAGAAAGTTCATATCTGAAGTGATAGTAAAGAACCATCACAGGCGATGTCAATTCCCAAGCGTACCCCCAGCACACTTCTTTGAAAACTTGTAATGCAAACAGTTTAAATGGCAGCAGCCAGATTCTAAATTCTTGACAGTTCTGAAAGTTCTGCCAATGGCTGCCTTCATCCTCCTTTTGAGGGTGATTAGCTTTACTGGCCCATTAATAGGACTAGTGAAAAATCACTTTGTTTGACCCACTTCAACTGATAAAGTGAGCAGGGTCAAGGACTTATGCTCATTCAAAATCAAGCATAAGCTTATTGTGCTCTGGACCCAGGAATATCATACAGGATAATGGAAGAGGGGAGATTTGAATAACACAGTAATTGATAGAGTCTGTTTTGCCTGGAGTTACCCATGTATTCTATACTGGTATATTGCATCCCTTCTGAAAAGGCTAAGTGTTACCTTCTTCTGGTGAAAAGGCATCAAGCTTTATACCTCAATTATTTACTTCCAGGAATTGATGGGAATTAGTCTATCCTCTTAAAGTTCTCCATTTCAATTTATCTATATTTCAGTTTATCATATCATATCATACAGTGATTTCTTACTGAATGTATACTGAGCATGGATAATACAAACATAAAAATGGGATTTTTATGTATTCCAGTGTTAGAAGGAGCTGTCATCAACGCCTACAAAACCCTATCTTCGTCTGGGTGGTGAGAGCTAGATACCTGTAAACTCTTATCGTATCCGCAGGTGTATTCTTTAAAATACAGGCACAATATAGACACCTTCTATCAAGATTCCTTGGTCTCTCTCAGGTAGACCAAACCACCTCTTCTGTTCTTGAAATATTATTTACATAGCTACCATATCTTTTCACCAAATTAGAACTTAGAATCCTATCTGCCAAATAGCTATGTTTACTGTTAAATCATACTATAGTACAAGTATAATAAAGTTTAAAAAGGAAAAAAATATCAATTACTATACACACACACAAACATACATATATGATCTGTATGATACATATATGGTTTATATATAGTATATACATATAAATTCTTACTTGATTGTGAGATTAAATTAATTTCACTAAATTAAATTATTATGTTAACACTGAATTTTTCTATTCAGAACAATGTGAATAGGGAATTGAATATTATTCAGTTATATAAGGGATTAATATGGATAAGTTTTAGGTCTGACATGTGTGGTATATCAATAGTTGTTTCAGTCTAAGCAGAAAATAGATTATAACTAATATCTCTCTCCATTTTTGTCTTTTCAATTGAATAATCACTTCAACTATGCAAGAATTCAATTTCGAGTCTAGAGGTCAGGTTTCTCCCAGTTTCCTAAAAGGCACAAGGTTTCAGATCTGAGACTTAATTATCTCTCAACTCTGATGACTCATATCATGAGAATCAGTGAAAAAACAGCCTTTCTTCACTTGTAGCACAGATTTAGCCATTGTTCTACAATGTATTAGCATACTGAAAAATAGCCCACTCTAAAACATGAGACAAAAATAAAGAGCAGATCAAAGTCATTAAAAGTTTAAATAACACTGAATTTGTTGTACATAATAAGGATCAAAATGAGCAAAAGTTCTTACCATTTACAGGCAAGCAGCCTGAACTGAAAGATACATCATCAATAGCTATGACTTCATCCTGTTCATGAGTCAGAATCATTTGACCTTGAAGCACGACCTGCACAAACAAAACAAAACAACAATTCAAAGCAAAGAACATCACTGCCTCACAATCTTAAGGCAGAGAGTCTGCAAATAAGAAATAAGTCACTTCCTAGAAGCACTTGGGTGACAATGCCAATTCCAAGTGGAAAGAGATCAAGGCATATACTCTCAAAGACCGGAAAATGTACAGTCAATTCTGAATATTCACCTGGTTCTCACCCTATAACCATCTTCTGTGACTGGTTTCCATGTGCTCATATTATTTAGGATCTATGAATTTTTGGACCCAGTTCTTGATCTATGGTTCTTGGCATTTTGCAACTTTGCTCCATTTCTACCTCTGCTTCTCGCAATGTTTTCTTGGATATCCTTGTGCTATTCTTCTGCTCATTTTCTAACATGGTATAAACATAGCTTGGAACATTGATAGGAAGTGGCTGGTCAAAGACTTCTTGCTAAAATTACTAAATGTTATATTGTGAATGAGAGCCAACTCAAGTCTGCACCAAAAGAAAATACTTAGGTATAATGAATCTGAGAAATTTAGAAAGAAATTACTTTCCGATTTCCTAATTATTTAAATAAATTAAAAATAAGTGTATTGGTGGAGAGTTTAGCCCACTCTAATGAATATCATTGATGTCTGAGGTTTATAAATGGATAAGTTATATTTGCGTTCATTGTTCAGTCTTATTTATAATATAAACATTTTATTATTTCAAAAAGTCAGCATTGCTTTTTAGCTTAACAGTTGGTCTACATGCAGTCAACCCTAAGCAAATCATTTCACCATGCTGAATTCACTTTTGTTCCTGTATAACGTGATATACTGATACACTTCCTTGAAAACAGATACTATCTGCTAATGTATTAAAAATATGATGAGAAATAGTCACAACCTATCAAGCAACTTGTCCATATGTAGTCCTAAGAAAATTATCTTTCCTTCATATGAAACAGAGTAAGTGTGTTTATTTACAAAGCAGGACCATGTTGGAAAAGGTCTATCAAAAACTGTTCTTGGCATAGAGATGGTTTTAGATGAGGGCAGTATAGCAGAGTGATTAAAGTACATATTTGGAACTAGATTACTTGGGTTCATATCCTAACTACACCACTTAATAACAATAGGACCTTGGAGAAATATCTTAACATCTCTGTACCTCAGTTTTCTTCTTTGTAATAAGGTACTGACAAAAGTAACAGTATTATCTATGTGACAAGATTTAGATAAGAATAAGTTATTACATGTGCAACCAATGTTGGTATATAGATGGTATTAAATAAGTATTACCTGGGGAAAGCCGGGACGGCTCAGCGGGTTGAGCGCTCGCTTTGAGGCCACGAGGACCGAGGATCGAATCCCGGCTCCGGCCCAGGCAGGACCCACGTGCTGAACTGGGGAGTTCCCACAGTTTGGTTCTCTAACTGTCTCTGTCTCTGTCTCTCTCTCTATCTGTCAAAAAGTAAAATAGAAATAACTATGCACTGA
>PVKE010051360.1:0-10627 GCA_004027555.1 Craseonycteris thonglongyai
GGTGGGCGTGCACCGAGATGGGCGTGCACCGGGGGGTGGGCGTGCACCAGGGGGTGGACGTGCACCGGGGCTGGGCATGCAGCAGGGTGGGCGTGCACCGGAGGTGGGCGTGCACCGAGATGGGCGTGCACTGGGGGTGAGCATGCAACTTAGAGCATGTGGAAAGCTGTCGGAGGGGCAGCGCGTATCTTTGTTTGGAAGGTAAGGGAAGAGCTGGTTTATCTGAGTGGTTTCCAGATAAGAAAAATAGAGGGAAAACACCGATTACTCTGACTTATGACTAAGGATGCTGGAAGGACAGAGTCCACATGATTAAAAAAACTCAGTGCTGGATTCCGAGCCCATAGTGGGCCCAGAGCCCCACTGCCCGCTAGCGGGAGCCGGGCCTCCACAGCCAGAGCTGCCGCTGGGCCGGGGGCCATCGAAAGGCTTACAAGGAAGCCACAGGTCCGCGGCGGTGACACTTGGGCCCCGGTGCACCCCCACCCCCCAGGCGCCTTGTAAGGGACCGGTTCCCCTGAGACCAGCCCTGTGGCCACCAGGCCTGCAGGTCGGGTGTTTTCCGGAACCGGAGCCCACGTGTGTGGGACGCATGCGCGCTCAGGGGGGCTTCTGCCCACGCGGCTGAGCTGACTGTCGCTAAACTAGTGAATGACCCATCGCCACACCCAGGGTGTCCCGTATGGCTCCTGTTTCCCCCGAGGGCTTCCCGCGCTCAGCCCTGGCGCTCGGCCACCTCCTGCGTGAGCTTTGTATCTCGCGTGACGAGCGGCGGGTCGTTTTCTCCCGTGGTGGGTCGCACTGTCTCCGTGTCCTGTCTGGAGATGCGTCAGCCCACGCGGGGCGTGGATGTCATGCTCCGGGGCCTCCCCTGACGAGCGCCCCGGGCGTGCTCGGGTGGGAAGGTCATTTGCTGCTGCTGCTGCAGTCAGCCCTGCGCAGCCTCTTGGTGAGGCGCTTCTGGGGCAGCTGTGGCACTAGGAACGGCGGTCCCCTCAGTGCGGTGGCCTTCCAGGTCTCCCCAGGTGACCAGTGCCCTGCGCTGGCCACTGGGAGCGGGGAGGTCCTCCACCCCGCCCCCACCCCGTGAGCACCGGGGCCTGCGATGTCCCTGCGCGGCGAGCGTGTGACACCTCCGTGCCAGCTGGTGGTGCCCCAGGTCATCCTGCGATGTCCCTGCGGGGCCCAGTGCAGGTGTGACAGCTCCGTGCGGGCTGGCAGCACCCCAGGTTGTCCTGCGATGTCCCTGCGCGGCCCAGTGCAGGTGTGACACCTCCATGCCGGCTGGTGGTGCCCCAGGTCATCCTGCGATGTCCCTGCGCGGCCCAGTGCAGGTGTGACACCTCCATGCCGGCTGGTGGTGCCCCAGGTCATCCTGCGATGTCCCTGCGCGGCCCAGTGCAGGTGTGACACCTCCATGCCGGCTGGTGGTGCCCCAGGTTGTCCTGCGATGTCCCTGCGCGGCCCAGTGCAGGTGTGACACCTCCATGCCGGCTGGTGGTGCCCCAGGTCATCCTGCGATGTCCCTGCGCGGCCCAGTGCAGGTGTGACACCTCCATGCCGGCTGGCGGCGCCCCAGGTTGTCCTGCGATGTCCCTGTGTGGCCCAGTGCAGGTGTGACACCTCCATGCCGGCTGGCGGTGCCCCAGGTTGTCCTGCGATGTCCCTGCGCGGCCCAGTGCAGGTGTGACAGCTCCGTGCAGGCTGGTGGGCGCCCCAGGTTGTCCTGTGATGTCCCTGTGCGGCCCAGTGCAGGTGTGACAGCTCCGTGCAGGCTGGTGGGCGCCCCAGGTTGTCCTGTGATGTCCCTGCGCGGCCCAGTGCAGGTGTGACAGCTCCGTGCAGGCTGGTGGGCGCCCCAGGTTGTCCTGTGATGTCCCTGCGCGGCCCAGTGCAGGTGTGACAGCTCCGTGCAGGCTGGTGGGCGCCCCAGGTTGTCCTGTGATGTCCCTGTGCGGCCCAGTGCAGGTGTGACAGCTCTGTGCGGGCTGGCGGGCGCCCCAGGTTGTCCTCTAGCAATTTCCGCGATGCAGCCACAGCCGCCTTGCCCTGATGTCTGTCACGTTGCTGCAGCCCGCACGCCCGCCGCTGGCAGGGACCTGGGAGGCTGGGGGTCAGAACTGTCCCTTCACGTGTGGCTCCCCCACTGCCCGGCCAGCCCCTCTTCAGGCTCACGCCTGGGACAGCAGGGTGGCAGGTGCACGGTGGTGCCGCCCCGCAGGGCCTCGCCAGGGCCTGGTGACACCGCGGGACCCGGCCCCCCTGGCCCACAGGCAGCGCCCCGCCGGCCGCTCCCTCCGTCCCCTCTGCGTGCCTGGCGTCCTGCCCTTGTGACAGATTCCTGAGCAGACCTGAGAGCCCTCCTCCAGGCGGCGGGCAGCGGGCTCAGCTGTCCCCTCGGGAGCTGTGCAGGCACCCGTGTAGCCTGTGGTGCAGCTCCAAGGCCTCGCAGCCGCCCCCTGCACAGGGGCCTGGTCCTGCCAGTGGGGGTCCACCCTGGGGCTTGGTCCTGCCCAGGGGTCTGGTCCTGTCCAGGGGTCCTGCCCAGGGGTCCTGCCCGGGGTCCCAGTCCTGCCCTGGGACTTGGTCCTGCCTGGGGGTCTGGCCCTGCCCGGGGGTCCTGCCCAGGGTCCGGGTCCTGCCCGGGTCCTGGTCCTGCCCCGGGGGTCTGGTCCTGCCTGGGGGTCCTGCCCAGGGGTCCTGCCCGGGGGTCTGGCCCTGCCCGGGTCCTGGTCCTGCCCCGGGGGTCTGGTCCTGCCTGGGGGTCCTGCCCAGGGGTCCTGCCCGGGGGTCTGGCCCTGCCCCGGGGGTGGGGTGGGGAGGGCGGGCCCCTGGGCAGCTCAGCCGGGCAGCACCGCCAGGCCCCCGCCTGCCCCGCAGGCGCGGCGTGCTGCACCTGCACGAGAGCCGCGGCATCCACGACCTGGGCCCGCCCCGCTGGCAGCTGACGGCCTGCCTGCTGCTGGTCATCCTGCTGCTCTACTTCAGCCTGTGGAAGGGCGTGAAGACTTCCGGGAAGGTGGGCGCGGCCACGCCCACGCGCGGCTGGGGGGCGGGGCTTGCGTGCCGGTGCGGAAGGGAGGCCGCGGGACGGCGCACCGCAGAGCGCTCTCTGCACGAGCACAAGCGCAGCATCAACTCTTTCCGGCTCACGGACATTTCTTGGTCGTCGTGGCCGCTCCACATGTGTCACCGCCTGTGCTGATGCGCCTAGTGAGGCACCTGCGCGTGCGCGCCTCTCAGCAGTGCCGGCCCCGCCCCTGACCCAAGGGCCCCGCCCCTGCCGACTCCCCGGCCCCGCCCATGCCACACCCCAGCCCCGCCCCCTGCCCCCAGGGGTCCCGCCCCTGCCAACACCCCGGCCCCGCCCCCTGACCCAGGGGCCCCGCCCCTGCCGGCTCCCCAGCCCCGCCCCCCACGCGTGTGCTGAGCCCGCGTCCTGTGGCCGCCGCGTGCCCGGCCCCACTCAGGTGGTCCGGGCGCCCCGTCCCGTCCCGTCCCCAGGTCGTGTGGATCACGGCCACCATGCCCTACGTGGTCCTCTTCGCCCTGTTCCTGCGCGGGGTCACCCTGCCCGGGGCCATCGACGGCATCAAAGCGTATCTGAGCGTGGACTTCCGCCGGCTCTGCGAGGCCTCCGTGAGTCCGCGCGCGGCCCTGCGGGCACCCCACCCCCGAGGCCGGGGCGCCGGGGGCCCCGCGGATACCCCATCCCCGAGGCCGGGGCGCCGGGGGCCCCGCGGATACCCCATCCCCGAGGCCGGGGCGCCGGGGGCCCCGCGGATACCCCACCCCCGTAGTTGGGGCTCCCGCAGTCTGTCTCACGGGGCCCCATTCCCTCCGGCTGCAGGTGTGGATAGACGCCGCCACGCAGATATGCTTCTCCCTGGGCGTCGGGTTTGGGGTGCTCATCGCCTTCTCCAGCTACAATAAATTCACCAACAACTGCTACAGGTAAGCGCTGAGCTCCGCGCCGTGAGGGGGCCGCACCTGTCCCGCGTGGACGGAGCGTCAGCCGCGGGGGCCCCGTGGGGACGCTCCAGGCCACGTGCTGACTATTGTCACCCGTGCATCACGCCTGCAAGGGAGCCTCCTGCATTGCAGCGGCAGGCGCCCCGGCCCCGCCCCCGGGCCTCCGGGCCCCGCCCCCGGGCCTCCGGGCCCCGCCCCGGGGCCTCCAGGCCCCGCCCCGGGACCGCCCCCGGACCGCCGGGCCCCGCCCCGCCCCCGGGCCTCCGGGCTCCTCCCCCGCCCCCTCCTCCCAGACCTGCAGCACCAGGCCCCGGGCCCCCTCCCCCACAACCCTCCCCCGCCACCCCTGCATCCACCCCTGTCCCCCGCCCCCTCCTCCCAGACCCGCTGGGCCAGCCCCCTGGGCCCACGGGACCCCTCTTGTCACCACCTGCACCGTGACAAGCTCCCCACCTGACAGGGGGCCCCAGGGAGGGGGCTCTGTTCTGTCCACCTGGAGCCCCGACATCGCTGGTGGGACAGTGTCCCCGGAGACGAGGACGGTGGTCTCTGTGGGGACCCACCCGGAGCCTGAAGGCCGCAGGGGGTCCCGGGTGGGGGTTCCAGGGAGGGCGGCCGGCCCCCCAGGCTCTGCAGCTGGGGTGGGGGGCAGCATGATCCCGGAAGGTGCCCGGGACGCAGGGAGCTAAGGGCTCAGTGTGGGGACGGCCGTGTCCTTGTCACAGAGACGCCATCATCACCACCTCCGTCAACTCGCTGACCAGCTTCTCCTCGGGCTTCGTGGTCTTCTCCTTCCTGGGGTACATGGCCCAGAAGCACAGCGTGCCCATCGGGGACGTGGCCAAGGACGGTGAGGCCTCAAAGCGGGGGACCCGGGAGCCGAGGGGGTCCCCTGGGAGCCGGGGGGGTCCCCTGGGAGCCGGGGGGGGCCGGGAGCCAAGGGGGTCCCCTGGGAGCCGAGGGGGGCCCTGGAAGCTGGGGGGGGCCCGGGAGCTGGGGGGGGGCCCCTGGGAGCCCCTGGCAGGGCACCTGTGGGGGAGGGGTGGGCACTGTAACAGGAGCCTGGGCCCCAGCAGGACGCGTGGCAGGAGGAGGAGCCAGCCCGGGCACAGGTGTGGGGGGAGGGGTCCCCGGTGGCTGCGGCCCCTGGGCACTCAGGGGTCTACTCAGTTGTGGTTCGTGGTGGAAACCGGGGCACAGGCAGCCTCGAATGGGGTCCGCCCAGGCCCCAGGGCCTCCTGAGATGGCCGCACCCCTCCCCTGCCTCAGGGCCGCTCTGGGGGCAAGCTGAGGGGTCCCCTGAGGCTGGACGACTCTGGGGGCGAGCTGAGGGGTCCCCCGAGGCTGCTCCCTGGCTCCTGTGGCACGTTGCCCCCCAGCTCACCCTCCTGCTCTGGAGGCTGGGACGCCCCTGCTGAGTGGGGCGCAGGGGGCTCCCCAGGCTCAGGAAAGCCTTTGGCCACTGACTGACCTTCTGGGTGTTTCTACTGCTGAGTCGGGGGCAGTGGTCATTCAGGGGGGGCCCTGGGAGCTCTCAGTGGGGGGCAGCCCTCCCCACCCCATCAGACCCTGCAAGTAGGAAACGGGCTCCCAGACGCGAAGGGCACGGGGCACGCAGGCTGGGGGACCTCGTGGGCCTCCCCGCCTGTGTGCTTTGCTCCAGGAGCAGAAATCTAGCAGAGGCGGCAACGCAAACAGAGCCGCCGGGAGGTCTCCCACGTGCGTTCATGCATTTTCACGTCTTGCCCTTTACGGTCACAGACAGCGGCGGCGGCTGGTCCGAGCCCCTGCCCCCGACAGCAAAGCCGTGCACCGTGCACGCGCGTGCAAAGCAAATGTCACCCCCGGCTCAGTCTGCAGATGTTAAGTCGGGTACAGAAGCCGAGGCTGAGGGTGCGGACATGACAGCCCTAACCCGGCTGACAGCCGTCTGCCCGGCTCCGGGTCTCACAGGGCCGCACAGCCTTCCGGGGGGTGTTGGCTGGCAGACAGCCGGCCCACCAGCCTCCCTGTGGTCCTGGAGGAAGACCCGGAAGGGCCGTTCCTGCCGGCTGGGGCCCGGGGGCATCAGAGGCCCTGAGGGGCCGTCCGTCACAGAGCTCTGGGCCCTGTGGGTCGGCCCGTCCACCTACGCTGACCGTGAGGCTGTCGTCAGCGGTTCCCTGCGGGAGTCGTTCTTGCTTTGGGCTCATCGGGGCCAAACCGCGTGTCCTTGTGGTCGGTCCTGCCGCTCCCACCCCCCTGCGTGCAGCCTCGGCCTTCACCTGCACCCACCTGCCGGGGGGGGGGCAGGGGCGGCTTCCTGACCCCGCCGCCCTGTCCTGGGGGGCCCGTCAGTGAGGACCCACCTGTCACGGGCGGCACCCTGCCCAGCCGCACGCCTGGCTTCCAAGGTCAGACTTAGAATATGAGGGGGGACCCAAAAACACCCAGAGTTTATGGAACGTGTGTTTACCCTCACGTGTAAACGCCAGTCACCTTCCGAGTCCTCGCGACGCTTTCTCCGCGGCGCAAAACAGGTTTCAAACGTGTGGGTTTTGATGCCTTTTAGTGCGTCTGCTGGTCTGTGTTTCACCCCATCAGAAAAACATGGTTTTTTTGAGGACTTTTCATCTGGGGAAACACATGAAAGTCACTTGGGCCGAGATCGGGTGACCGGGGACGGTGGGGTGTGGGGGTCATGCCGTTTTTGGCCCAAAACTGCTGAGCCCTCAGTGCGGGGTGGGCAGGTGCGTTGTCACGCCGCCCGTTCTTCCTGTCAATCACCCGTCACGAAACGGGCAAACTCATTAAGAGTCGCCAACAATAATTCACTGAAGCTGCGCTCAGCCTCTCACAGCACCAGCTGGTGCACAGATGCAGGCAGGCTCCTAGAACCCTCACCTCGCGGGGCCGCCCTCCAGGTCATCCCGGGTTCTTTGGGGTCCCCTCGTCATTCAGGCACAGGGGGACGTTGGCAGCATGTGGAGCGTGCACCACAGTGAGTGGGAACGTGTGAGTGCGTGCACGCCTGCCTGCAAGCTGTTCAGGAAGAACCAACCCAGAGGCTCACAGTGTGTCAGGGGCCTGGCTGGCCCCCGGGAGCCCCCACAGGGGACAGGAGCGATCTGGGGGGTGCCACCCAGGGTGGGACCAGTGCATCTGCGTTCCGTTCTCCGGAGCCCCGGCCCGGTGTCCGCTGAGCTCCCAGGAGCGGGACAGGCATGACAGCGATGGGGAAGGTTTGGTCGCTGTGTCCACAGCACCCGAAGGGGCTGAGTCGGCCCATGGGGGAGGTCGGGGGGGTGACCCTGACGTGACCCTGTGCTTTCAGGGCCCGGGCTGATCTTCATCATCTACCCCGAGGCGCTGGCCACGCTCCCACTGTCCTCGGTCTGGGCCGTGGTCTTCTTCCTCATGCTGCTCACGCTGGGCCTCGACAGTGCTGTGAGTGCCCTCAGCCCCTCCCGCGCCAGCCCCGTGTGGTGGGCAGGGGTCCCGTGTGGCCCGCAGGGGCACTCCCCTAGTCACTGCAGACAGGTCCTGGGATGGGACATTCAGACGACCCACTCTTCTCATTCGGGGGCACCAGCTGCGCCCTCTGCCTGAGCCACCACAGGCCTTGGACACACGGCAAGAGGGCAGCACAAGACAACAGGGTGACATGACCACATGGTCACGGAAGGCCGTCCATGGCTCATCACTGTCCCTGACCCGCCCCTCAGCCCAACAGGGAGTGGAGGCATCTGCAGGTTCGGCCGGCACAAGGCTCCGGTCTCATGTGCAACCCTGCGTGTGTGTGTGTGCATGCAGGGGGTACATGTGGGAGTGTGCACCTGTGTGTGTGCATGTGCATGAGTGTGATGTGTATGGGTGAAATGTGTGTGCGTGCATATGTGTGAATGAGTGTGCATGGCATAGTGTGTTTCTGCATGTGTGGATGTGGGTGTGTGCATGTACATGGGCTGTGTTTGTGCATGAGTGTGGGGGGGTGTGCATTTCATGGTGTACATGTGGATGTCTGCATTTCTGCATGTATATGTGTGTGCACATGTGCATGCGCTGTTTGTGCATGTGTGGGTTTGTGTGCATTGCATGGATGTGTGCATGTGCATGGGCTGTGTGCATGTGCTTGGGTTTGTGTGCATGTGCAGGGGCTGTGTGCATGTGCAGGGGCATGTTTGTGCATGTGCATGGGCTGTGTGCATGTGCATGGGTGGGTTGTGTGCATGTGCAGGGGTATGTTTGTGCATGTGCTTGGGTGTGTGGTGCGTTAGGGAGCAGAGCATGGGCCCTGGGCCTGCCGGCCTTCCTCAGCCTCCTCCCCTTTCACCTGCTGGTGACAGACAACAGAAATCTCAGGGTCCCCTGACTGCTCTTCCTGGGAATCCCTCCCCATGAACACTGTGGCCACACCCTGTAGCCCTGTACCTCCATCTCCCACCAGCCGGTCATGGCCCCCGGGCGGCCCACACCCTCGGACAGCAGGTCCCGGGAGGAGGGGGGAATGAAGCCATGACAGCACTTCCTGAGGGTGGTGGTCTCGACAAAGCAGGACAGGGAGGGTCCCCAAGCAGTCAGGCCCAAGACTCAGGCCAGGGGTGCTTGGTCAGGGAGGACACAGCCAGTGGCCAGCCCGACCCCCCCGGGGACATGTGCTTGTGGGACAGACGTCTGCTGAGCAACATCCGCAGTGCCGCCCTCTGTGGCCACGCGGCACGTCTGCCCACCAGGGCCCCCAGCGTGGCCGCACCGCAAATCGCCACCGAGGACGCATGGCCGCGTGTCCCGTGTTAGGAGGCCCTTCTGCGCCCCCCCACACACCCGTGTGGCCGAGGGTCCCCCCAGCCTGCCCCCCGCTCTGTGTTGCCTGCAGATGGGCGGGATGGAGTCGGTGATCACCGGGCTCACGGACGAGTTCCAGCTGCTGCAACGGCACCGGGAGCTCTTCACGCTCCTCGTTGTCCTCGGGACCTTCCTCCTGTCCCTCTTCTGCGTCACCAACGTGCGTACAGCTCAGCATTGCCTCACGGCGTCGCGTTAGCACTCCGTGCTGGGCAGCGTGGCCAGACAGCCCCCGGCTTCCAGGCCCCGCGTCCCCCCAACACAGCCCTGCTCTGTGCTCACAAGAGGGAAGCTGTGCTCACATTCGGGGTAGCCGTGGTCACATGCAGTAGCTGTGGTCACACTCAGGGTAGCTGTGGTCACACTCGGGGTAGCTGTGGCCATACTCAGTGTAGCTGTGGTCACACTCGGGGTAGCTGTGGTCACACTGTAGCTGTGCTCACACTCAGTGTAGCCGTGGTCACACTCGGGGTAGCCGTGGTCACATGCAGTAGCTGTGGTCACACTCAGTGTAGCCATGGTCACATGCAGTAGCCATGGTCACACTCGGGGTAGCTGTGGTCACATGCAATAGCTGTGGTCACACTCGGGGTAGCTGTGGTCACACTCGGGGTAGCTGTGCTCATCTGAAATGCTGTGGCACTTGTGGAACGTGGTCCAATTACTTCAGCACCTGGACAGCACCTTGGGGTGCCGCTGGCTGGACCACCTGCCTGTTGGGTCTGGGAGGCTGGAGGGGGGCCCGTCCCCTGCCCTCCCCACAGGGGCTCTGCCAAGCTCGGCATTTGGCCGCTTCCATTCCGAATGGCACCAGAGCCCCGGGGAAGGAGAAGAGAGGTCTTTTATTTTCACATAGCAGATGTGTCTCTAAGCGGCTGTGCGGGGACTGGATTTTGGTGACTGAGATGGGACCTCATAGGGAGTGAGACAGAAGCTGGCTGTAAGGGGGTCCCCGGGCCAGGATGGGGTTTGCGGGCCAGCACGTCCGCGGGCGAGCTCTCGTGGGCAGGCGTGCCAAGGCCGGGGCACCCAAGTTCAGCAGCCACACCCCTGTTCCAGGGCGGCATCTACGTCTTCACGCTGCTGGACCACTTCGCGGCCGGCACGTCCATCCTCTTCGGGGTGCTCATCGAGGCCATTGGGGTGGCCTGGTTCTACGGTAAGGACACGCCCTCCCTGCGGGCGGGGGCTTCTCGGGCAGAGACCTGTGCCATCTGTGCCCGTGGGACTTGCATTCTGTAAAGCTGGTTTGGAAAGGGACCTGCGAGCCCCAGGAAGCTTACACTGTGGTGATTACAGAGGATGGGGAGCTGGGCAGCGAACGCAGCCTGGATGGCACCCCAAACCCTGACCGTGTGGTCAGAGGCGTGCAGTGTGGCCGCACGGTCACGTTGTGCACACATGGGGCTCTGACAGGTACAGAACGGACCCGCCCGAGTCCCACAGGACAGCACTAGGAGCCCCGTGAGGCCGGGGCCTGCTGGTCACACGGCAGCTGTGGCCCGGCCCTCATGGGCTGGTGGCAGCTCTGGAGGCCGGCACATTGCTCTGCACGGGTCTGCGCCCACGCTGATGGCCTGGGCCGCTGTGTGGACCCCGCTTCGTGGGCCCCCACATCACCGAGGGGGGTCCTCCTCTCGGCCCCGGCACCGTGGAGACTCCAACCTAAAAGCGCGCGGCTCTGAGAGCCTCCCGGACCGCTCACAGCCCCGGACGCGTTGCGGTTGTGTTTTCTTTGCTAAAGAAAAGGGGGATGGGGAAAGCCGGGACGGCTCAGCGGGTTGAGCGCTCGCTTTGAGGCCATGAGGACCGAGGATCGAATCCCGGCTCC
>PVKE010051361.1:0-10667 GCA_004027555.1 Craseonycteris thonglongyai
TGAGGAATGTTCCATAAGGGACCCTGTCTGGAATACTGGGAATATTCTGGTTGGAAGACCCTCTGCTCTTCTGAATTGGCTGCTAGCACATCAGCTGCTAGACATGTTTGGGACTAGCCTACTTTCCCCCTTGTTGTTTCCTTTAGGACGCCTGGTCCTCTCTCTTCCTCTGTCCTTCTGTTCGAATCCTAACTCTTCCTTTCATACCCTACTTCAATCCCATCTCTGACTGAGCCCTGAATGATTGCAGCTGAAAATGACCGTCACTGCCTCCTACACCTCGCAGATCTTACTGTTGATCCTGCGCATGGCCAGCTGCCGACCCTGACAGATGTGGGTTTTTTCAGGGCTGGGCCTGCCTTATGCATCTTTCATGCCAGGTGCCCCACTTACTATATTTTTCACCAGTAAATGTTGTCATGATCTTTTATCTTATGACTCTCACTAGTTCTTAATTTCCTTAAAGACTGCAATGATTGTAGGCTGTTTTTTAAATATCCTCCACACTATTTTGATTATGGGATCTTCATGCTACTGGTTGGTTAAGGACTGTATTGTTGGGCAGCTTTCTTCTCTTTGGGGGCACAATGTCTTGGTAGCTGAATCTTGTACCTGTAGTCAGAGTGTGTTTGTTACCACCATTGGCTTAGTTTGTATTTGTCTACCTTCAAATGACATATTGACTGTCTTGATGGAGTCTTCTCTTTGGCCAGTTGATGTGCTGTGAGATTGGCACAAGAAGATTACATAGGGTACAGTTGCTCAGAGCTTTGCCTTTCGTTTCATGTAAAATGTTGGACGTAGGTTTTCAGGACCCCAAGTATACTCAGAGCCCAAATGGGTAAAACAGTAGTAGAAGTATAAATTTAGGTTATGTATTTCTGAAATTCAGTTAATGAGATAAAATTCACTGAGTCTGGTATAAGGCATGGTCATGAATAAACAGAATGAAACTATGCTTATTAAGATAGATTAGGAAAATACCTTGGGAGTACAGTGGCTTTAGTCTTCCTTTCATGAGATTTGTTTACTAATATAACCTCAGTTCCCTTAGCCTCAAAAGACCCCTAGTAATTAGTATGGATTAATTAGAACCTGCATCCCTGTACTCTGGCCTGTTTCATTTTCTCAGAGAACAGGTCCTCTTTCTTTATGGGCTATGGTGAAAGGACTCCTTCAGAGGATGTATTCTGATGTTCATGACTGACTTCTAAACAATCAGAGTCTAATATGTTGTCAGAAAAAGAAGCAAACCGTGGCAGGACTCCCCATACGATAAGAGGCCTACTCTGTTTTTAAGCACCAGATTATAAAATTTTGAGTAAAAATTTAAATATTCACTGTCTTTGAACTGAATTTATAAGTTAAAGAGACAGTTCCCAATGTGTACGTGGCAGTAACTCCAAAGCATTTTGTGAAGTTTTGCATAAGTTACCCAATTAAATTTGCAGAATAATTTAGGAGTAGGTTCTGTTTTTATCCCCATTTTTTTGGATGTCTAAACTGAGGCACAGAGAAGTTTAGGAGTTTGCTTAAGATTATGTTGCCATGTCCAAAGCAATATGGAAACCCCAGATCTAATCAGCAGTAGCATTGGCATGTCAGTTCATTACAGTACAGAGGGCTTGCAAACTTTGTGGAAGTAGCTGTTGAAAAGTCCAAAAAAAGAAAGGAAGCTTCAATCAGAAACAAAATATACTAACAATAAGCATCTTTATAGTAATTAATTTCTGGCTACAAAGATGAACATGATATAAAAAATGAAATTCTAAAAATGTTGGTTTTCATTTTAGTCATATTGTGCTCTAGTCATACTAGAGTTGTAATTAATTATCTTATTGTGGCTATGTTGTTTCCATACCAGAAATTCATCGGGAAATTATAGTGCAACAGATAGCTGAAATCGTGATGGTAGTGATTATAGCCATGCCATAATTGTGTAAGTATAAAATAATGAGGTGATTTTGGGGGAAGTCAGCTTTAGGAGATGAGCGAATGCTTTTCAAATGTAAGGCAAGTCCGAAAGAAAGGAGGCGGCCCGCTTGTGGAATTGTAATATATTAATATAATGTGAACGGGTGAATTTTCAGGAATATTTTGGAGATTGAAAATTAGACTGCCCAAGAGTTTTTAATCAGGCAAGTCACTAGCAATATATTTGGCTCTGGTATTAAATTAAAAAAAAAAAAGTGTTAATGTCTAATGTGTTCTATGGAGTCTCCATGGCCAGTGTTGGAAGTTGTTTACTCACCAGGTTTGCTGCCCTCCCTGCTGCAGAATTCTTGGAAGTTCCCTGGCAAATAGTATTTAGCTTTCCCTGTGCATAGTTCTGGGGGTCAGGAGCTTACCATATCCTGAGTAGATCGTTCCCATTTTATAGTCAGCAACACCTGAGACTACATGAGGTGAATGGATAGTCCCAAGATCTCTGCTTTTCAGCTCCAGGAATCACTCACTGCCCACGGCAGCCTTTCCTTCTGTTAGTACACCGTCTGCGTACCATGGGACCCTTCAATGGGATCTCACCCCGCAGGCCTGCAGTGTGCACGGTTTTACTGTTAAGACATTCATTCCTTGTATATGGTGAAATAGCAGGAATCGTAGTGAAAATAGCAGAAATCGTGGTCACTTGGTGGACTGAGGGTTATGTCCCTGCTCTACTACTTACTTTTCAGCCTTGTGATCCTGAGCAAATCACTTCTGAACAAGTGACCTCATTTAAGATGAGGCCACCAGTCCCTACCTTGGGAGGTCACAGTGAAGGTTACTAATGATACTTGTCAGGCGTGGAGCCCTTGGAAGGTGCCAGGTGCTGTTTTAAATATTACAAATGTGTTAGCTCATTTAATTCTCAGAACAATAGCCTGAGATAGGCACGGGAGGCAGGCCCAGAGGAAGTAAATGATGTGTCTGAGGTCCAGAGCTGGTTTATAGACAGTTCAGCATAAACTAGTTCCTTTCTTTTTCCCTTTCGGGTTTCATGTCCACGAGTCCTTTACTAAATGTGAGTGCCCTTGTGAAGGGTAACACATTCACATCCATGAGGCTCCTCAATTGAATCCTGTATCTCCTATCCCCAGTGGGGTGGAGGGCAGAGGGTATGTGGGAAAGAAGAGCACAACTTGTAACATTTTCTAGGCTCTGCCTTGGGGACAAGTGGTGGCAGAGACCGGTGGGGTTGGGGTGGGGGAACTGGGTGAGCATCAAAAACGGGGTCGGGAGGCACAGACACAGAAAAACTGGTGGACTCCGGTGATCACCTGGACCATTTACCTGGTCTGGAGCCCGCCCTTCCCCCTGGCTTCACTTTTCTTTTTCTTGGATCTGAAGAAGTGAGGTCTACAGACACGCTGGTAGGCAAATAGGATTTTATTGATTTTTTTTTTTTTTTTTTTTATCTTTTCACATTTATAGAGAGAAATTATCTTTTTGTCTTCAGTGCATAGTTATTTCTATTTTACTTTTTTGACAGATAGAGAGAGAGCAAATAGGATTTTGATCCTTGTTCTTTCTTGGTTTATCTTGAAAGAATTCTTCTTTTTATATTCTTAAAAAAAAGAGAGAGAGAGAGAGAATAGTGCTGTCCTGAAGCAAAACCTAAAAGGAGTGTGGGTTTTGGGTCCGTGCTTGGCCAAGACACGGAGGCTGGATTGGACGTTGGAGTGATGATGGTTGGCAGGGATTTTGAAGTATTTTCTTAAGGAAGCAAGCCACCTGTGATGGACGAAGGGTTGAGGGGACAGATGGTGGGAACTGGAAAGGAAGGTGTGGTCTCCACCCTTTTTTCATTGAGTGGAAGGAAGCCAGAGCAGAAGAGAGTGTTTAGTACCCAAAAAACTCTGTGGAAGACAGAATGTATGACATGAAGACTTTCACAAAAATGCTGTGCTTGTGTATATGTGTGGCAATAGAGCCATCTTCACATACTCTGATCAGTGAAGCCTGTTTCTCTTTGGAGTGCATGGCCTACGTCATGCTTCTGTGACATGTGGCCACCAAAGGCTTTCTGTGTGCTTTCTACACCCCCACCCACCCCAGTCTCTTTATAATCCTGATTAACAGGGGATTAGTGTTAAATGTGGGTCCAGTAAAATAATACTTTCATATTTTCAAATTATTTCTTGTCAAGAGAGGTTGAGGCTTGGGAGAAATGGAAAGATATAATTTGACAAGGTAACATGGTGATGCTTGAGTTGGCAGACTGGCCCAGAATTCAGGGTGGACAAGCTCAATTTTTAAGTCTGCATCAGAAGGTACAAATGTTTGTGGTGCATCCTAATGACATCTGCTGATATAAACTTTCTTATCTTTTTGTCTTTACATCATTTTTTTTTTTTTTAAGATTTATTTATTGTTTTTGACAGAGAGAGATACAGAGTCAGAGACAGAGAGAAGGGGGAGGGCCCAGAACAGACCATAGTTGCACATCAATGTTTTTTTTTTCACATAGTTTCATTCCACAAGTGGGCTTGGGGCTGCACAGGGCAGGAACTGGGCCAGGGTCTCACCCCGGTGAGAATTGAACTGGGAGCATTCCCTAGTTCAGCATGTGGGTCTGCACGGGCCGGGGCCGGGATTCGATCCTCGGTCCCCAGGGCTGCAAAGTGAGCGCCTAACCCACTGAGCCATCCTGGCTTCCCCTACATCATTGTTGCTTGCACAGTTAGCAGGTGAAATTTGCAGATAGAAACTTCACGTTTGTATGGCTTTTGCTAGTTAGAATTTTGTGGTAATTGAAATGGTTAAGACTGCCGTTTACTTTACCCAAGTCCTACTAACAAAGAAATGCAGTACTTAGGGTATGGGACAAACAAGATTGCTTGCAAGATGTTAGAATGCTCTAAAAATCTTTTCTGAGAACCTCAAATGCTTATGAAAGACCTGTGTTCTTACAAATGAATACATTTTAGTTCTATTTAATTGTTCACGTGGGAGCCCATAGAACCTTCAGTATAGGCAATTCTTTCTCAATCCAATTTGAAGGCCCATGTGAGGAATCCTTCCTGTAGGTCATTGGCCTTTTCATGAAGTGGCCTTGGTAATGTCTGCTCCTGCTTTCCTACACATTTTTCTGTTCTTTATTCCCCACCTCCCACCCTCATCACCCCCTCAAAGGCTACATACTGACTTATGCTTTTTATTCATTTAGTAGAAGACTTTGAAGTTGCTTCTAAAGCCTGTGCCGATCCTCGTGACCTAAAGTGGACTTTCTGGACGTCCATTCCCTTGCAGGGTCAGTGAAAGGGGACCGGTTGGACTTTTCCCCCTGTCCTGGGGTCTCTGAGCTGACCTTGAGCAGGCGTGGCTGCTCTGAGACATTGAATAAACTGGGTGGAAGAAAGAAAGATTAGAAGACATTTTTTTGTTTTTTTAGATTTATTTTTATTGTTTTTGACAGAGAAAGAGAGAGATACAGAGACAGAGAGAAGGGGGAGGGCCCAGAACAGTCTCCATAGTTGCACATCATTGGTTTTTCCACACAGTTTCATTCCACAGGTGGGTGCGGGGCTGCACAGGGCAGGAACTGGGCCGGCGTCTCAACCCAGTGAGAATTGAACTGGGGGCACTCCCCAGGTCAGCATATGGGTTCTCACGGGCCGGGGCTGGGATTCGATCCTCAGTCCTTGGGGCTGCAAAGCAATTGCTTAACCCACTGAGCCATCCCGGCTTTCCCTGGAAGACATTTTTTAAATGTGTTTTTTTTGTTGTTTGTTTTTTTCCTGGGGAAAACCCCCCAGAACGTAATAACACAGACATGTAGTGTAAGCCTTCAGCCACACTTGCAGGCCAACCTCTGTAGTTCTGAGTGTGCACGCTCATGTCTACAAGGAGGATGGAGATAGGAAAGCCGGTCCCACTCTTACTCCTGCATCTCCTTGGGAGGTTTTGTGAAAGAGGCCTGGGCATCCAAACTGCCCCCTGGGGGCTCATTAAATTCTAAGTAGATGAGCAAAATGGATTGAGTATATTATTTGTTTTAGCCAGCATATTAGTTTAGGGTTAAGTTTATATAAGAGTAGAACTGCATTTTTTGTGTGTGCATTTTGTGTATTTTGTATAGTACTGCAGGGTTGCTCAGAATTTGTGTGCACTGGACATCTGTAACCATTTTATGGGATTTAGGAGCGTTATTTTACATTTTAAGTGATTAC
The DNA here is from genome assembly GCA_004027555.1 of Craseonycteris thonglongyai. Taxonomy (NCBI): domain Eukaryota; kingdom Metazoa; phylum Chordata; class Mammalia; order Chiroptera; family Craseonycteridae; genus Craseonycteris; species Craseonycteris thonglongyai. The sequence continues at coordinate 6,153 of PVKE010051361.1, forward strand.
CATGAGTTATAGTTGTTTTGTTTGCTTTATGTGTTGCATTGCTGTTGGTATTAGGATTTCGTTGATGCTGAGTTCATGGCCAGGAATGGATGTCTGGATGGGGAGTTCAGCCTGGTTTATATCAGCTCATCTCATGGTAGGGTCCACAGAAGAGGTACAGAAAGTGAATACTTCCCCCGCCCCCTTGAAATGAAAAAACAACAGAAGAATATCTTTCAAATATATCTTTATTTATTTTTGACAGAGAGAGAGAGAGAGAGAGAGAGAGAGAAAGGTAGAGAGAGAGAGATACAGAGAGAGAACTGAACTGGGGGGCACTCCCCAGTTCAGCATATGGGTCCGCACGGGCCGGGGCCGGGATTCGATCCTCAGTCCCCGGCGCTGCAAAGTGAGCGCTTAACCCACTGAGCCATCCCGGCTTCCCCAAGAATATCTTTCAAATATCTTTGCTCCCCCTCCTGCTGCCAGGAAGCACCAATAAAAACCAGTCTGATGTGTGAATTCAGGTTGTCATCTCTTTGCTTTTGTAATGCATGGGTCACTCTTGAGTTCCTACTCTGAGGATTATCTCTTGCTGATTTTAGATCTGACACAGGCTTGCTTCATAAACCCATTAGCCAGCAAACACATATCTAGGTGTTGTCTCCATCCCATGGTTGTGACGTTTGACTGCTTGGTGGAAGAAAAATTCCCTGACAGGTAGGCCTTTAAAAAAGTAAATATAAACCCTTTCTATCTTTTCATCCCCACTCCTTAATTTTTTAAAGATTTATTTTATTGTTTGAGAGAAGGTGAGAGAGAGATAAGTGGGGAGGGCCTAGGGCAGTCTCCATAGTTGTACATCATTAGTTGGGACGAGTTTCATTCCACGCAGGTGGATGTGGGATCACATGGAGCAGGAACCAAACCAGGGTCCTCTCTCATGGGAGGTGAGAGCCTTTCCTGCCGTGACATCTTGGCAGATAGCAGTTGCACCACAGTTCAGCATATGGGTTTGCATGGGCCAGGGCTGGGGTTCGATCCTTGGACTTCCCAGTTGCAAGGCAAGAACTCAACCTGCTGGGCTATCCTGGTGTCCCCATCCCCACTCTTCACAGACCCAACCGAGTCATTTTGGGACAAGCCCCGGAGTCTGGTGTTCTTGCTTTTTCAAGTATCATTGCTGCTTTGCCAGAGCACATGCATTTGTTCCAAAGATTACGGACCATCTCAGCACGGCCCTGCTGGGCTATGGGGACACAGGGGCAGGTGGTAGAAAAGCCAGAGCTGTTGCCTTGGAGATGGACACAGTCTTGGGGGAGACACATGAGCACCCCTCGTCTCAGTAGAAAGGGAATGATGGATTAAAGGGATGAACATGGCACTGCAGGAGCATCCAGCAGGCAGAAGAGACACCCGAGGGGCTGGCTAGTCCCTCTGGGAGGAGAGGCCGAGGAAGCAGCATCTGCCCCGTGTTTGGAAAAGCCAGAGTGGGAGGTGGATGGATGGAGAAGAGGGTGTAGGTGAGATGGGCCTGGAAATGTACGGCTCAAGGCCTGGGGAACCGGCAGGAACTGTGGGTGAGAATCCTGGCTCAGCTGTTCGCTCTGTAACTTGAGCAAGTGTGTTGTTGCCATCTTTTGATCTGCAGTTGGGGACAATGGTGCCTGCCCTGAGTTGTCCCAAGGATGCAGGGTTCACCATATGTGAGGCTCTGGGATGGAGCAGCACTGTTGGGGAGATGGCTTCCACTTAGGAGCAGTTCACAGGATGGTTGGGGTGACGGAGAGCTGGGTGACAAGGGACCTGCCTTGCAGGGCTTTTGTGCAGGTTAGGCCAGAGATATGCCCTGAGGGACACCTGGTCCTCTGAGCTTTGGAGGTTGGGGACGTGTGATCAGGGACATCCCTGCCTGCTTCTCCACTAGCCCAGCCTGGTGTAGGAAGACACCCAGGAGAAAGCTTCGGAGGCGGGGCTTGATGAAACTTCGAAAGCATTACAGTGTCTTATCTTTCAGATGACATGTTACTCTAGCGCCCACTGTTCTAACAGGGAGATAGGAAACTGAACTCAGCTGGTTCGTCTTCCTTGCAAACTAAAAGAAAATGGCCATTGTTAAGAGTTTTATGCAGGTTTCTTTGGGGGAGGTATGGACAGATAGCACGGGGGTATTTGCCTTCAATTTAAAATGAGTTACCTTGCCAATTTATTTGACTATATGTTCAAACTCAACTGTTGAGAAAACTCTTTTCTGAGGCACAGAAGTATTCGTCCATTATGAACCTTCTTGAGGTAAGGGCGACTCTCAGTACTAAATTCCACAACAGAATAGAGGTTCCGAGCAGGGAATTATCTGGAACCTGGGTTTAGTCAGTTTGCTAAACAATTCAGCCAAGTATAAAAAGGCAATGGGAAAATAGTATTGTTTTTTGTTGTGGTGCCAACCAGGTTTGTCACATGGATTAGTGGTTTAGGTAGGAATAGCTATGCATCACTACTTAGCATTTTGCATTTAATTTTATCCTGGAATCAATTTCCTTTCCAATTTTTTGAGCTGTAGTTATCATTACTGAATTAAACGTGGTGAAACCCAGAGAACTACTAACTTATTTTGAAGTAAGTAGACATTTAACTCTGAAAAAGAAATTTAAAATTTTGTCATTGGTGGTTAATAGTTGCAAGCTGACACAGTATGGGAACTCATGTTGCAGGTGTAATTTCCCAGAGTGGTTACTGGTAGCTATTGGGGGTATATATGTCCAGTATCTTGGCTGCAGGTTTTGGGGCATGAAAAATGGAAGTCACATTTTCTTTTTTTCCTTTTTATTTATTTATTTATTTTTTAATGTTTGACAGAGAGACATAGAGAGAAGGGGGAGGGCCCAGAGCAGTCTCCACAGTTGGACACCATCAGTTTTTGACATGGTTTTGTTCCACACAGGTGGATGTGGGGCCGCGCAGGGCAGAACTAAACCAGGGGCCTCCCATATGCGAAGTGTACCCAGGCAGGAACCGAACTGGGGGCCTCCCACGTGGGAAGCATGCCCACTTCACTGTATGGGTCTGCACGGGCTGGGGCGAGGACCCGGACTCAATTCCTGGACCCCGTAGCTGCAAATTGAGCGCTTAACCAGCTGAGCCATTCTGACATCCCCAAGTCATGTTTTCTTGGTGACCAGTGACTGGGTGTTTTCCAGACGGGAAAGATTAAAATATATGGAAAAGGCAGCCGATTAGAGTGAGGAAGTTTCTTGTCTTCAGTGCTTTTCAGCTTAAACCTTTTACTCTTATCCTCTCCTAGGACACCTGCCAACCCCTGTGTCCCTGCCTTCCGTCCGCTTATCGGATGTTGCTGTGGGAAGGTTTGTTCAGTCACTAGAGGTTGTGGGGCACGTGCCTGAGGGTGCTTCAGCCTCACAAGTATGCTGGAAGTGCAAGGTGGCGGTTGTGGAAGGGGGCAGTGTGGTCACATAGGCGTGCTTGAGGATTTGGAAGCACAGAAGGAGCTAGAACGCCACGGCCAGAGCCTTCCTTGCACACCTGGACAATTTGTTCCAATCTTTTCCTCGAAGACACTTCCACATCAAAAGTGGGTCAGAATCTGTGAGTTGTGTATCTGAATTACTGAAAAAAGGCAAAGGGGCTATTGTTCAAGGCCCACAAAGTAGATTTCTTTTGGAATGTTTGTTTAACGTTTTTTTAAGACAAGATTTAGGGCTGTTTTTACCCCCTACTGCACTCCCCACCACGCCTGTTTTTTGAAACCTTTTGCTTTGTCTGCTGACCGTCTTTTTAGGATGGCCATCTCATCTGCGGGCAGCCTCTGAGCTCGTCTGAGCCTCAGTTTGCTCACATGTAGAACGAGGATGCCCTCCTTTCCTGCCATAGGAACGGTCGTGAGGAATACGGGAGGTCATGGATATGAAAACGCCTGTGACTAGTACCTTTCTACAAGCAGGGGAGGCAGAGAGGAGCCAAGAGGTCCCCCTGGAGGAGGCAGGGCTTTGTATATAAGCACAGAGAGCCAAACACTTCCTTCCTTTCTCCATTCTTCCCCCTGCTCAGGTCCTGAATGAGATAGTCTAGCTCCTTCAGGGGAAGAAGTTTCCTATGAGGAACTAGGACCTTGACTTTCTTCCTCTGGTCCGACCAGACAGACGGCCATGCTTTGAAAGATGTTCGGAGCCTAGACACGTATGTTTACTTGCTTGTCTGTGCTGCTTCTAAAGCAACACGCTGGGCGGCTTACAACAACAGAAATGTATTCTTTCTCAGGTCTGGAGGCGGGAAGTCTGAATTCCAGGTGTCAGCAGGGCCTGCTCGCTCTGCAGTCGCTAGGGAACATCCTTCCTCGCCTCTTCCAGCTGCTGGGGTGGCCGGCTGTCCTTGGCTGATAGATGCAGCACTCTGATCTCTGCCTCTGTTATTGGACAGCCTTTTCTCCTCACACGTCTGTTCTCTCTTTTTTTTTTTTTTTTTATCTTTTCACATTTATAGAGAGAAATTATCTTTTTGTCTTCAGTGCATAGTTATTTC
>PVKE010051362.1:0-10668 GCA_004027555.1 Craseonycteris thonglongyai
AAAAAAAAAAAAAAAAAAAAAAAAAAAAAAAAAAAAAAAAAAAAAAAAAAAAAAAAAAAAAAAAAAAAAAAAAAAAAAAAAAAAAAAGCACAATTTAAAGGGACAGAGCAAGTATCAGAACAAGACCTATCAGGGATGAATGACCAGACCAGAAATTTAAAACAATTATGATGAATATGCTGAGGGCTGTAATGGATAAAGCAGAGTGTGTACATGAACTGATGGGCAGTATAAGCAGAGAGAAGAAAATCCTAAGGAAGAACCCAAAAGAGGTGCTAGAGATAAAAAGCTTACTAGTAGACTGGATATAGCTGAGGAAAGAATCCCTGAGCTTGAGGATATTTCAGTAGAATCCTTTGAAACTGAAAAACAAACCGAGTAAAGACAAAAAAACAAAACAACAAAAACCCCAGAATATAATATCCAAGGATGGTGGGACAACTGCAAAAGGCATAACATATGCATAATGGGAATACCAGGAGGAGAAGAAAAAGAAAGAAAAAAGAGAAGAAATATTTGAAGTAATAATGAATGGGAATTTCCCCCATGTTAATGTTGGACACCAAGCCACAGATTCAGGAAGGTCATAGACCACCAAGCAGGATACATTCCCCCCAAATATATCTAGGTATATCATACTACAGAAAATCAAAGATAAAAGAAAAAAGTCCTGAAAGATGCCATAGGAAAACAAATACCTTAATATAGAATGGGAAAAAAAAAAAAGAATTACATTCAAATTTTCCTCAGAAACCATGCAAGCAAGAAGAGAATGAATTAAAAATTTTAAATCTTAAGAGAAAACAAATGACCAATCTAAGAATTCTGTACCTTGCAAAATTACCCTTCAGAAGTAAAGGAAAAATAAAGACATTCTCTGATAAACAACAATTGAGGGAACTTGTTGCCACTAGACCTGACTTGCAAGAAATGTTTAAAGAAATTCTTTTTTTTTTTTTAAATTTATTTTTATTGTTTTGAGAGGGGTGTGTGTGTGTCTGTGTGTGTATGTGTGTGTGAAAGAGAAAGAGAGAGAGAAGGGGAGAGGGCCCAGAGTAGTTTCCATAGTTATACATCCTTAGTTGTGCATGGTTTCATTCCACACAGGTGGATGTGGGCTACACAGGGTGGGAAATGAGCTGGGGGCCCCCCACATTGGAGGTAAGAACCTTTGTCGCCATCCTACTGGCTACTAGTTGCACTGCTGTTCAGCATATGGGTCTGCACAGGCCAGGGCCAGGCCTCAGGATTGTGAGGCAAGCACTCAACCACTGAGCTATCCTAGCATCCCCAAGAAATTCTTTAGAGAAAAAAAATTATACAGGTCAGAATCTACATAAGGAACAAAGGATCATTAAAGGAGGAATAACTGAAGGTAAAGTAAAACATATTTTTTTTTATTTTTAGTTGATCCAATAGATAATAAGGTAACAGTTTTTTTGAATAATAGCAACAATGTGTTTGATGATATATTCTTATGTGTGTATACAAGGACTGTCTTAAAAGTCTAGCAGTATAATATGAAAAATAGAGGCATTTATGGCTGGATTTTTTCCAGACAGCTCTTGTATATAAATGCTTATGCATAAGGACTGGCAAAAGTAATGCCCTTTTTTAAGTTTACCAGTTCATAAAAATGGGGTATTACTTCTGCTGGAACCTATATACTTATATATAAGTGAAATGAATGATGTAATGAAATAGAAAGGGAGGGAGGAATTAGGAATGTAAGGGACTCACACTACTTGTGATATGTTATAGTGTTACTGGGCTTGAATTAGTTGTAAATATATATCGGAAACTCTAGATCAAAAAGAAAAGTTAAAAAATAAAATAAAACTGATATGCTAAGGAAGGAGAGAAAATGGAATGCAAAATGCTCATTTAAAATCACAAAAAGTAGAAAAAGAAAGGACAAAAAATAGAAGCAAAAACAAGGGTAGTCAATAGAAAACAGTAACAAATATAATACATATTATCTGACTATATCAATAATCAATTTGAATATTAGTGGTCTAAATACACCAATTAAAAGAGCTTGTCGGATGGATCAAAAAACAAGATCCAGGGGAAGCCGGGATGGTTCAGTGGGTTAAGCGCTCACTTTGCAGCGCTGGGGACCAAGGATCAAATCCCAGCCCCGGCTCGTGCGGACCCATATGTTGAACTGGGGAGTTCCCCCAGTTCAGTTCTCTCTCTGTCTCTCTGTCTCTCTCTGTCTCTCTGTCTGTCAAAAAAAAATGATTTAAAAGAAAAACAAGATCCAACTATATGTTGGCTACAAAACACCACTTTAAATATATGTTATGCAAACACTAACCAAAAGAAAGCAGGAGTATTAAGCAGGAGTATATTAATTTCAGATAACAGACTTCAAAGAAAGGAAAGTTATCAGGGATAAAGAGAGAAGAAGACATAATAATCCTTTATGTACATGAGGGAGTCAAAACCAATAGAACTGCAGGGAGCAATAGATGACTCCATTCTCATAGTTGGAGACGTCAACACCCCTATAGTAGAAATGGACAGATCTAAAAGGCAGACAGTAAGAATATAGTTGATTCAGCAATACCATCAATCAAGTGGATATAATTGACTTCTATAGACGACTTCAACCAACAATGGCAGAATACACAGTCTTCTGAAGCTCACATGGAATATTCACCAAGATTTTAAACACATTTGAAAGACTAGAAACCATATAATGTCTGCTCTCAGACCATAATGGGATTAAACTAGAAATCATTAAGAGGAAGAATCTCAAAAATCTCCAGATATGTGGATATAAAACAGCACATTTCTAAATAACACATTTCAAAGAAAAAATCTCAGAAACTAAAAAACATTTTGAACTAATTGAAAATGAGTAGACAACTTATCAAAATTTGTGGGATGTAGCAAAAACAATGTTTCGTGGGAGATTTATGGCATTGCATGTACTTGTATAAGAAAAGAAAGATCTGAAATCAATAATCTAAGTGCCCACCTTATGAAACTATAAAAAGAAGAGTAAATTAAATCTAAAGTACGTGGAAGAAAAGAAATAAGAACGAAAGCAGAAATCAATTAAATTGAAAATAGGAAATCAATATAGAAAACCAAAGAAACCAAAAGCTCAGTTCTTTGAAAAGATCAATAAAATCAATAAGCCTCTAGCCAGGGTAAGTAAGGAAAAAGAAAGGATACAAATTACTAAATTTATGGATATAAAATATAAAATAATACCCCAAACATTGGGTTTCCATGTACTTGTGTGACTTCCATAGTTTCACTTCTTTAAGTTGTCCATACTAGTGCTGTCCCTACTCCCCCGGCCTTATCACCAAGTGAAGAGGACATTATGTTCAGAGAGGTTAGGGGCTGCTTCAGCAGTGGAACAGGTGGCCAGGGGCTAGGGCAGGAAGTGGGTTGGGGGAAATGCTTTGGGAGGGGGTTGGGGCAGGTAGGAAGTGGGTTTTGGCTCTAAAGGGGCCGGCAACAGGAGGGATCATTGTTGCGGTATGGCTGTTCAGTGTCTTGAGTGTGGTGGTCCACACATGAACCTATACATGTAATAACATTGCATAAACTAAATACATGTAATGTTTCAAACCTTCAGGATGAATGTGAGCTTGTAGGAAGAGGATGTAGAGGGAGAAAAAAAAAGGGGGCTGAGATCTGAGCTCCAGCATTTAGAGGTCAAACAGAAGAGGAGAAAACTTAGAGGACTCAGAGCAGAAAGGAATGTACTTAGCCTAACATAGGTACAGTTATAACCACCAGTACTGCCACTATTTTATGAAAGAGCTAAAATGTATAAAATCTGTGATGTTACTTTTTTTTGCTAGACATTTTCTTTGATTATACAGTGCCAGCATTTCATGCATGTTCTTTAATTTTCGTATTTGCCTTCACAGTTGAAGTCACAAGGCAACTGGCTTAAGTTCGATGAGTTTCCAATCGAGCCTAAAGATCTGCTGCTTTCAGCACACCTAGTGAGTTCCAAGTTTGTACCAATTATATTAACTTTATGAGAACTGTACTTCCTATCACTAGTATCAGCACTTTCATTTTTACAGTTTTTACTCGCTTTATAAACCAATAAGGACCAAATGCAATGAAGTATTCATGTAATTGCACAAATTACTGTACAAAGATGGTAACTGCCAAAATGGAACTGGTTGCAAGCAGGCAGTGCCGTAGTGTGATAGATTTAAATGTTTATTACTCAGCTGAGGTATGAAAATATGCACAGGAAGGCAATTTTGCGGGTGCCAATGTATCATCTACAAATGCATTCCCCCCCGCACCAAAAGTCAAATATATAAAAGACAAAACCCACTTGTATTTGTTCATCACCAGGCAGAGCAGCTTTACCTCGTGTACCTCTCTAGCCCCTTTCTTCACTGAAGTCAAGGATCAAGAACTACGGCCCCCATTTGTAGCACTGGTACCTGACTCAGTAATCAGTAGCTCAAAATATCGTTTAGTTGATAGCCCTCTCGCTTAGTAAGGAGTTAGAGATTGGCTAGCAAAAGGCATCACAGATGGTAAGCAGCAGACTTGAAGGGAGTCCTGCCAGTCACTAATTACTGAGACATATTTGGAGAGCACTGGTACTTGTCTTAACCCACAAGTGAGAACTTCCATTGCTTCAGGCTTCCTTCCATTTCTCCAATGTTTGAGTCATGGTTTAAAATCAGATGCTTTAGCAGCTGGCCCGGCTTTCCAAATATCAGGCTTGTTTTAATTATAAGAAAAGAATCCTTCTTATTCCACCAGAGATTAAAGAATTTTTGTTTTTCTAAGAACTCAATTCCTTCCTCTTTGATTTACCTGCTGTCCTCTCTAATATATATCCCCAAGCAGTGGCTACTTGATGAGGCATTGAAAATAATTTCTTTTGGAATCTTTACGTTGGTAAAAGAAGCCCCACATTTACAGTAGTGACCAATTTGTGAAGGCAGGTCATTTTGATAAAGATTATTCTATTTTACAAATTTTGCTGGATACTGTAGTATTTACTTACAGATACCTAGGTGTGGTGATGATATCTTCAAAACTCTTAAAAATGTTTTAAAATATGCATTACATGTGTATATTATAAAGAAAAATAATAAAGTGAACATTTATGCACCCACTCTCTGTTTAAGAACTTTACCAATGCTAAGTTTCTATTCATTCTCCCTCTCCTCTTTTGTTAGCTCTATCATTTTTATATTGTTAGAGCATATAACACTTTCATATTATTTGCTTGCTCTACCCTCATCTTTTAACTTTAGTTGTACAGTTAAATATATTCAAGGTTCAGTCCATCCTGTATGCTGAAGCTTTCCCAATAATTTCTTATTTGTCTGAGGCTCATTTTCCAGCAGACCAGTCAGGGAAATCTCATGAAATCAATATCCCTGAATTCTTGCATGTTCATAATAGTTTGGTTGACACATTTATTTTGGAAAGATAGATATGAAATCTTTGGTTTATATTTTTTTCTTGTAATATCTTTTAAAATCATGTTTCATTGTTTTTCCCATAAAATGTTGTGGGTGAGAAGTCTGATTTCAATTTTATTTTCTGCCCCTCATATATGACCTGGTCTTTTTGTTTGGATGCTCTAATACAATTTTCCCTTTTTCTTTAAAGTCTGATAGTTTTAATAGAATATATCTTGGTGTTAACTATTCTGGGATAATTTTCTTGGGTATTTGGTGTGCTCTTTTTTGTATGAAGATTTAGTCTTTATTTCAGTTATGTTTTTTTGAATTATTATCAATTGTTTTCCGTTTATTCCTTTGGTTTTCCTTTAGGGGACCCAGATTATATGCATGTTTAAGCATTTTTGGCCTATCTTTTCTTTCTCCTTGATTTTTTTTTTTAATTGTTTGAGAGAAGGTGAGAGGGGGGGAGCAGGTGGGGAGGGCCCAGAGCAGTCTCCATCATTGTACATTATTAGTTGTGACATGGTTGCATTCCACACAGGTGGGATGGGGCTGCATGGGGAGGGAACGGAACCAGAGGCCTCCTGCATGGGAGGCGAGAAGAACCTTAGCCTCTGAACGGTCTCAGCAGGGCCAGTTGTGCTGCAGTTCAGCATATGGGGTGGCATTGGCTGGGGCCGGGAATGGAACCCTGAACTTCACAATTGTGAGGCAGGTGCTCAGCTGTTGAGTTATCATGGCATTCCCTCCTCGATCTTATTTTTTATTGCTTCTCTAGATCAATATGCTTTTCTTTATATTTTCTTTTTTATTGTATATTAGCTCCCTAAGTTTCCCTGGGATATATTTTCTCTTGTGGTCCTTTTGGTTAATTTTTTTCTAATTCTGTATGATTTCTGATTATCTCACATTGTATTCTCTTCTACTCTAGCCATTTTATTTATGACCCCATTTATTTCGGATGTGTGCTAGATTTTTAAAAATTTTATTTTCTTAATTTCTTTTAGCTTACTTAGAAATATGAAACTGTAGCTTTCATGCATTTTGAGCCTATATTTTTCTGTTGTGTTCTCATGGTCCATTGGGATATTTTACAGTTCATTTTAAAATGCTTTTCTGGCCATTGTTAAGTATGGAATTGATATTTTCATTTCATGTTGAAGATAGACGAATTTTCTTGGGCTTTGAGGAGAAGGTTTCATGAGGGATATTGGGATTGTCCAAAGTAGATTTCACAGCTTCATAACTGAAAGGCTTCCCTTTTTATTGTTACCATAAGGTAGTTAATATATGGCCTTTCTGTACTGCTGTTTCTCTATCAGAGTAAAATCTGTTTCAAGAAGGTTTTCCTTCTCCAGCCCTGATTTTTCTAGAGCTTTAAAGACCTTATCTTCAAGAGAAATGTTCTTGCTTTAGATGCAGTATTTTTGCTGTTCAGCACTGTTTTGAGTTCTGCTTTTTCTGGACTCTGCCTCATTATATAATATTTGAAACTTCTTTTCCCCAAGACCTCCAGGGGTCTGCCTTGCTCACTTTTTCTTTTTCCTTCCAGCAATTTTTCCTTGGCTGAGGCTCTGACTTTCTAGAAGAGAATTTGATATCTAATACCTTTTGTCTTAAAGTCTCTCTCTTTTATTAAACTGATATTAATATAGCTATCCCAGCATGCTTTTGCTTAGTACTTGCATGATATTTTCTTATTCCATACTTTTATTTCAACCTTTCTGTAGCCTTCTATTTTAGGTATGTACTCGTATCTTGCAAACGGAATATAGTTGAATTTTTCTTTTACAATTAGACAACTTTTGTTGGTTACTGGCAAGTTAATTTTATTTACATTATTTTATTACTGATAAGAACTGGGACTGTTTCCAGCATCTTAGAGTGTCCATGTATACAGTCCACTTTGTCTATGCTATTTTCCCCTTCCTGCTCATTTTTTATTCTCTTAAAGCATTTTATACTTATATTTAGTATTTGATCATTCCAAATTTAGAATTTCTTGGAGATCTGTTTTTTTTTCAATCTGTTAATTTTAATCATGCAGACTTGTTTTTTTTTGCATGTTTGGTGGGTTTTGATTGGGAGCTCATATACGACTGAAATTAACCTGCAGAAATTCTGAGGGCCTAGATTTTAGTTACTTTTCTGCAGAGAAGATTTGGGTGTCCATCTGCTGAGATCTAAGAGGTGCTGCCAATCTTGGAATCATTTAGCCTTTTTAAGAGTCCCTGTTAAAAGTGGCAGTGTAAGGGTCAGTTCTTTCACCTCGCCAAGGACAAGATCCCAGCTACCTTATAAACATTGGCTCATAAAATCTCCTGACTTTGTTTCTTCATCAGTGTTTGCTGACTGGCACCAGGCAAGATTCAGTTCATCATTTTTTCTTTTTCGCATTTGGTTCTTGAGAATATCTCCTAAGGCTCAAATAACTTTGCAAAATATGTTGAAGTTAATCCATAATGTGGTTATATTTCTTTAGAGCTTTTCATTCTGTTCCATCATACTGCTGGACATGGACGTCAGCATCACTCACTTTCCCCCGAAGAAAATAATAGTATTTGTAGTAAATGTAGAGGGCAATGATAGGTTTTTTTTCCTGTTAGTAAACAAAGACCTTAATGTTAGGTATTTTTAAGAAAATAAATAAAATCCAGCTCACACATTCTTTTATTTGTTCCTCTCTTCTAGTGTTCTTCCAAAGAGTTAATTTAAATTAGTTTCAGTGCAGTTCATTTATTAATATGAAGTAAGCTTTTATTTCTTCTTCTTTTTATTTATTTATTTATTTTTGCTGTTACATCTGGGCATGTTCCTATAAAAGCATCTATTTGCTAAATTCCTTTTAAAAATGCATTTTAAAACTTATTAAAGCAATAAAAATGGATGGAAACTTTAGGGAAAACTACCTGTAACTCTGCCTTCTTAACATTGAAGTACCCATAGAGCACAGCTAGAGATGAGCAATAAGCCCTAATACAAGGATTCCCCTAGTCACAGACCAGTCTGTGGGGACAAGGTATTAAGAAAATCCATGAAGCTTGGCAGAGGAAAAATCCAGCAGGAAGAAGAGAAAATCTTTTTCTGTAACCCACAAGGACTAAGAATGTTCACTCCTAAACCCTGTTCCAGACTACCAATCAGGGTCTGAATTTTTGACAAAGTGAGTGACAAGTGGCTCACAGTAAAGTTTTAGAACTACCGGCCTAAGTGTTCCCACAAATTTTTTAGCCAAGAGAAGAAACTAGATATTGACATCAGACTCTTGAGTGTTTTGGTTGTTCAAGTTAATATGGGATAGATAGTATACAGTTCTTATTTCAGATTGTGGAATCAGTCATCCTTAATAATATTAAATGTTATAAGTTTGATGGAATCTTCAAATAACTGTCATTTTTAATTATAATATGATATTTTAACCAGGATAATAAATTGTAATTTCTTTAGGCATTTCTTCATTGTTGGACATTTAAGCCATTCCCTACTTTTTGCTATAATATATAAATCTGTAATAAACATTGGTGTGCATAGACATATTTTTTTCCAATTTTAGCATTATTTCTTTGCACTTAGATACTTAGATTTGGAATTACTATAAGGAAAGTCATTAGCACACTTAAGACTCTTCATGAGGATTGCCAAATGGCTTTCTATGAGGTTATACCAATTCAAATTGTTTCCAGCAATGTAAGAATATAATTCAGGGCATCTCAGCCAGCATTTGGGCATTTTTGTTTATTTGTTTTGTAATTAGTATTATTATTGATTTAAAATTTTTAGCTGCTAGGTTTTACTGAGTTTAGTTCAGAAACAGCAGGGCTGAATGAGGGGTGAAGAGACGTAGGGCAGAGACATCCTAATTGCTTGGAAGTCCATCATAGACTCTAACCAGCATCTGTTTCCACTTGGCGTACCAAAGTGCAGTTCAGTTCTCTTCTTTCAACCTTTATTTCCCCATTTATGAAATGAAGCAGTGAGACCAACTACCCCCAAGATCCCACTTGACTTCAAAGTTCTGATCCGTACTTTGTTGTAAAGTTCATATTTCAAATCTGTACACATTTCTCTGGCTGTCTTGTCAATAACTGTAGAAATTAATCTGTCTACCATACATATTATTTTCTTTTGTTTGGTGTCTTCAGTAGAATACATTTTAGCTTTTGTTCCTTCTCTAGTCCCCCTCCCTCTTTTTAAAATTCTGATAAAAAAAGAATGCAAATATGGTATATAAATATTTAAAATATGATTTGCATTTAACAAATTACACATGATCACATAATTCCCAGTGTGATTATGCATCAGGAAAGAAGTGAGAATATGTATTTTATATTAAATGCATAACATTTAAATACTTTAATACAAACAAACTGCAGTTGAATATTAAGCTCTTCCCAAAAGACCTTGCCAAGCACATTAAATATTTAAAACTTTTTCTCATTTCAAAGTTCTTGAACCTCTTAAACATTTTCACTTTTCTATGCTATTTGTAAGTTTCAAGAATCTCAGTATTTTTAAGTGCATTTATTGTGAATTTTGAATCTCTACTTGTGAAGTTTTTCTTCCACAAGAACAAGGGTGAATGAATAGGCCAAGAATTCTCCAGGATAGAGAAGCCCATGATACTAAATGCAGCAGTGAGGAGAGCTGAGTATGTGGTAAAAAAAAAAAGGACATTGTCTGATGTCCTGCCTAAGAGTGATAGAAACATGGATTCTTAGTGTTGGACATGACCTTGGAAGTCATCAAATTGAATCATCTGTCTAATGCAGAATCGAGTTATCACATCTCCAGGTGGTTGATCAACCAGTCACTTCTTGGGAGATTACCACCTAAGAAACCAGTCCTATCTATATCATAATTGAAAGTATTTATTTTGAGAAAATTCTTACTATCTTGAATTCAATTCTACCTCTAAATTTTACTTTATTCTCCTGGTACAGTTAATGGGATTAGGTAATTCCCAAAGTGATTTTTATATAAAATAATATTCTACAGGCATGTTTGCTATTCTTTTTTTTTTTTTTATCTTTTTATATTTGTAGAGAGTAATTATTTTATCTTCAGTGCATATTTATTTCTATTTTACTTTTGACAGATAGAGAGAGAGACAGAGACAGAGACAGCTAGAGAACCGAACTGTGGGAACTCCCCAGTTCAGCATGTGGGTCCTGCCTGGGCCGGAGCCGGGATTCGATCCCCGGTCCTCGTGGCCTCAAAGCGAGCGCTCAACCCGCTGAGCCATCCCGGCTTT
>PVKE010051363.1:0-10666 GCA_004027555.1 Craseonycteris thonglongyai
TGATTGGTCTATTGAGGTTATCCAAATCTTCTTGGTTCAGTTTCGGTAAACTATATGTTTCTAGAAATTTGTCCATTTCCTCTAGGTTGTCAAATTTGTTGGCATAGAGTCTTTCATAGTAATCTCTTATGATTGTTTGTATTTCTGCAGCATCAGTTGTAATCTCTCCCCTATCGTCCTGTATTCTGGAAATATGAGCCTTTTCCCTTTGTCCTTTGGTGAGCCTAGCCAGTGGTTTGTCGATTTTATTGAGTTTTTCAAAGAACCAGCTCTTTGTGGCGTTAATTTTATCTATTGTTTTTCTGTTCTGAATTTCATAAAGTGCTGCTTTAATTTTTATTAATTCTTTTCTTCTGCTGGCTTTGGGGGACCTCTGTTCTTATTTTTTTAGCTCTTTAAGATGAGATGTGGCGGTGTTTACTTGTAGTTTTTCTTGATTCTTGAGATAGGCCTGTAATGATATAACTTTTTCTCTTAATACTGCTTTCGCTGTGTCCCAGAAATTTTGGTACATCTTGTTTTCATTGTCATTCATTTCTAAAAATTTTTTAATCTTTTGTTTTATTTCCTCTTTGACCCAGTTACTATTTAATAGCATGTTGTTCCATCTCCACATATATGTGGTTCTCTCTGCATTTGATTTTTTTTGCAATTGATCTCTAGTTTCAATGCTTTCTGGTCTGAGAATACACTTGGTATGATTTGGATGCCCTTAAATTTGGTGAGGTTGGATTTAAGTCCCAGGATATGGTGTGTCCTTAGAAATGTTCTGTGTACACTAGAGTAAAATATATAGTCCTGTGTGGCAGGATGGAATAACCTGTAAATGTCAATTATGTCTATTTCCTGCAATGTATTATTTAAAGCTGCAATTTTCTTATTTATTTTCTACAGGGATGATCTGTCCAATGTTGTCAGGGGGGTGTTTGAATTCCCTACTATAATTGCATTTTTGTCAAATTCTCCTTTTAGATCTGTTAGTAGTTGCTTTATAAATTTTGGTGTTTTCTTATTGGGGGCATATATATTGATGAGTGTCATGTTTTCTTGGTGTATTGTCCCTTTTATCAGGATGTACTTTCCAACTTTATGTCTTATTATTTTTTTTTATCCTGATGTCTTTTTCATCAGAAATCAGTATGGCCATTCCAGCTTTTCTCTGATTGCATTTGCTTGGAGTATTATTTTCCATCCTTTTACCTTGAGCCTATGTCTCAGTGGCTGAGGTGTGTCTCTTGTAGGCAGCATATAGTTGGATTTTGTTTTTTAATCCAGTCTGCTACCCTGTTCTTCTTTATTGGTGAATTCAGTCCATATACATTCAGTGTGATGATTGATATATGAGGATATTCTGTATCCATTTTTTCTTTCCTTTTTATTTTTTCTTTTTGGTCCTAACTTTTCTCCATTTATTTTGATTTCTTGATTCAGGCTGAATATCCTCTTACAATATTTCTTGGAGTTCTGGTTTGGGGCTGGAGAATTCCCTCAGCTTCTCTGTATCTGTAAAGGCCTTAATTCCTTCTTCATATCTAAAGGTTAATTTTGCTGGATAGTTGATTCTTGGTTGGAAATTTCTCTCTTTTAATATTTTGAATATTTGGGTCCATTCTTTCCTGGCTTGCAGAGTTTCTGCTGAGAAGTCTGGTGACAGCCTTATAGGTTTTCCTCTTAAAGTTAGATATATTTTTTCCCCTGGCCGCCTTGAGGATTCTTTCTTTGTCTTTGGTTTTTGTCATCTTCAGAACAATGTTCCTTGGAGAAGATCTACTAGGGTGTAGGTAGTTAGGGCTTCTGTTTTCTTCTTGAATTTGGGGTTGTAGTTCTTTCCATAGGCTAGGAACATTCTCATCCACTATTTGTTTTAGTACACTTTGAGAAGATTTCATCTCGCTTCCTTTTGGTAACCCTATTAGTCTAATATTGTTCTTTCTGATGGAGTGAGAGAGTTCTTGTAAGGCTCTTTCATTTCTCTTGATTCTCTTTTCCCTTTATTCTTCCCTCTGTGACATTTCCATGTTTCTTTCTTGGATTTCACTCATTCTTTCCTCTAGCTGGTCAGTCCTGTTTCCTATGCTGGTCAATTCTTTTTTCAGCTTACCCACGATGCCTTTCTTTTTGAGGAGTTCCTTTTGGTTCTGCTCTAACTTCTCAATTTTATTGGGAAAGTACTCATTTTGCTCAGAAAATTTCTTGTTGAGGTCATTTAACTGTGTCTGGGTACTTTTCCAGCATTGAGTGAGCTCTCTGAGTGTCTTGAGTATTGCAGCCCTGAATTCTGTTTCACTTAGATTTGATTTCAAGTGTGCAAGCTCCTTTTCTAAAGAATGCCCCTGATCTTCTGGAGGGGCTTTGGATTCTGAGGTGTGCATTGTGTTTGATGTGGTTCTTTTTGCTTTACGCATGAGTAAGTTTTCCCTCTGGGAGTTTGTGTATCAGATGGGCTTCTCTTTATTTTTTCTTATGAGCTCAGTTGTGAGAGGAGGAGATTTTGGGAGAGGATTGGGGGAAACAGTCAGTTTCTGTGTCCTGGGGTTGCTCTTCAGGTTGCTGCTTTTGATGTTAGAAAGCAGGGTATTGAGGGTGTGGCCAGAGTTGGGGCATGTGAGTAGGAGCTAGGGCGTGCCTGAGACAGAATAACAGCTTTCTCTTTCAGCATGGGGGTTGGTGGTTCAGTGCGGGTGTGGCACAGGAGCTCCGGTCTTTCTTCCCTCTGATATGCTTCTTTTCTTTAATCGTGTTTGTGTGCTGTGCCCACAGGGCAGTAGTGCGGTTGGGCCGGTGTTTGGCAGAGGCCCGGTGATGTGCGCGGGTGTCAGCGCCTTTGTGGCCCAATAGTTTCGTGCAAAGGCTGGCAGCCGCTCTAGGTCTGTGGCTCTGCAGGGTCTCAAAGATCACCGGATTCACTCCAAGCATGTGTAATGCAGCTGAGAGTGCTGCCTCCATGTCCACTTGAGCTGCTGCCCTCCCTTCAAGAGCCCTGTCTTCAAAAGGTGTTCCCTCACAGTCAACTCTAGGAGATCAGCTGTTTCTCCTCTATAGATCAGGGGTGCTGAGCTGTTGTGGGCTGATGCCCTGCTCTCTCCCCACCTGCCCTGGATGTGAAGCCTCTCTGCTCCACAGTCCCTGTTCCACCTCAGGCTCCGTGATCTGATTAGGGCACCGCGTGTTACCCCTTGAGTTTGGATGTTAAATTGTCCACAGTCTTGTGGGGCTTCCACTCTCCTTAGGTCTTGACTTCTAGCCCACCCTCAATCTAGCTCCAGTTTGACCATAGTCCCCCAATCTTCCTTTGTTTTTGCCAGACCCAGGCTGTGCTTCCTGTCCCTGTTCCCAAACTGCTGGTTCCCCTTCCCTCTCCTGCTCTCCCATTTTACCTCTAACCTTTGAGTGTTCTGCATTGTGTGGTTCTCTCAGTTGAGGGTGCTTCTCAGCGTTTCCCCTGTGGATGCCCCATTGTTTATAAGTCCCTTCCTAGGTAGGTATCAAAGTTCTCCTCTCATACTGCCATCTTTTTCCTTCTGTATACTTTTTAAAGATTTATTTTTATTGTCTTTTTTTGACAGAGAGAGAGAGACAGAGACAGAGACAGAGACAGAGAGAAGGATGAGTGCCCAGAACAGTCTCTATATTTGCAGGTCATCAGTTTTTCCACAAAGTTTTATTCCACAGGTGGCTGCGGGGCAGCACAGGGCAGGAACTTGGCCAGGGTCTTCACCTCAGTGAGAACCGAACTGGGGGCACTCCCCAGTTCAGCATATGGTTCTACACAGGCTGGGGCCGGGATTTGATTCTCGGTCCCCAGGGCTGCAAAGTGAGCTCTTAACCCACTGAGCCATTCTGTCTTCCCTGATATTATACTTTTTAATATGTATGCCCCCAGCTAAGAAGCACCAAAATTTATAAAGCAACTACTAACAGATCTAAAATGAGAAACTGACAAAAGCACAATTATAGTTGGGGACTTAAATACCTCATTGTGAGCCAAGGACAGATCATCCAAACAGAAAATAAAAATGGGAATATCAGCTTTAAATGATATATTATAGCAATTGGACATAATTTGTCGAGGCCTGCTAGACTAACCCATCAGACCTGAGATGGGTGGGTGGGAGATTAAATAAAAACACACAGACAAAAACACAAAGATGAAAGCAGGAATCAGGAGGCCCACTGATCGCTGATGGTGGAGCAGCGGCACAGTTTTATTTTAGTCCACAGCTTATATACAGAGAACTCTCTCATGCTAATGTACATTGTCATTCTCAAGCCTTTCTGATACCTCCTCCATGTCATACCCTTCAAGCTAATTGCCTTAGGCTTTCTGCATACTATCTCTTCAGGGATCAGTGGAGGCAAGATGCCCCTTAGACAGTCTTGCAGGATGTGGGGCCCTGCCTCTCACTTCCGGCTCTCCACAGTAATTGCCATTTACAGCATACTTTATCCTACAACACAGGACTATACATTCTCTTCTGGTGCACATGGAACATTCTCAAGGATACACCACATGCTGGGACACAAAGTTAGCCTCAGCAAATTTAAGAACTTGGAAATCACACCAAGTGTGTTCTCTGATCACAAAGCTTTGCAACTGAAGATCAACTCCAAAAAGAAAGGAGGAAAAACCACATATACATGGAGATTAAACAACATTTTATTTAAAAATTACTGGATCAAAAAGAAATGAATGAAGACATTAAAAAATACATAGAGAATCAGAAAAAAGATGGCGGCATGAGAGGAGAATGCCACTAACTGCTTGGGAAGAGACTTGTGAACAGAGGGGAATCCACAGGGAAACCCTGAGAAGCAACGTCAACTAAGAGAACCACACAATGCAGAACAACACCCAAAGTTTAGAGAAAAATGGGGAGAGCGGGAGAGGGAAGGGGAAGCAGCGGTTCGGGGACAGAGACTCTGAGTGTGGCCCGGGGCTGGCAAAAACAAAGGGGGATTGGGGGACTACAGTCAAAGTGGAGCAGGATCGAAGGGAGGCTGGAAGCCGAGACCTAGGGAGCTTGGAAGCCCCACAGGACTGTGGACAATGTAACATCTGAACTCAAGGGACAGCACGCAGTGCCCTAATTAGATCAAGGACCCTAATGTGGAACAGGGACGGTGGAGCAGGGTGGTTCCAATCCCCGGCGGGCAGGGTGAGAGCAGGGCACCAGCCCACAACAGCTCAGCACCCCTGATTTATGGAGGAGATTGACTGTGAGGGAGCGCCTTCTGAATACAGGGCTCTTGGAGTGAGGGCTGGGGCTTGAATGGGCATAGCTGCATTATACGTGCTTAGAGTGAATCCGGCAGTCTCAACAGAGCTGGAAGCATAGAGCGGCTACCACCCGAGCTACAGACTGTGCGCACAGGGCTCTCGGCGCCCCACCCACCAGGCTTCCGCGGCACCGCTGCCTGCTTGCCAGCACACAACCGGGCTTTTGGCGCTCTGCTCACCAGGCTGCTGCGGCGCCTCTGCCAGCACGCAAGTGTGCAACTGGAATTTCGGCGCCCTGCCCACCGGGCCGCCGTGGCACCGCTGCCTGTTCGCCAGCGCGCAACCAGGCTTTTGGCACCCGGCTCACCAGGCCGTCACAGCACCACTGCCCACACGCAACACCGGCTTTCAGCGCCCTGCCCACCGGGCTGCTGCAGCTCTGCTGCTGGCTTGCGAGCCTGCAACTGGGCTTTCGTTGCCCCGCCCACTAGTCCTCTGGGGCGCTAAAACCCGTGCGAGCAACTGGGCTGCCGACCAGAACGCCGAGGCGTCATTGCCTGTGCTCAAGACTGCACGGCTGACCGAGGCCTGTGCCAAGCCCCAGCCCATCAAAGGGCAGCCCTGCAGGCTCAGCTTGCAGATGCGATTGAAGGAGGGGCAGCCAGGCTGAAGAGAGAAAGACAGGAGCCCCTGCGCCCCGCCTGCAATGAACCACCAGCCACCCTGCTGCAAGAGGAATCTGCTATTGTGTCTCAGGCCCACCCTAGCTCCTACTCACATGCCCCCACCCCTGGCCACACCTTTACAACTCTGCTATCTAACAGCTAAGACAGCAACCTGAAGTGCCCCAGGACACAGAAGCTCTCTGCTTCCCCAAACCCCCTCCCAAAATCTCCTTCTCCCACAACGGAGCCCAAATGAAATAATAAAGAGAAGCCCATCTGATAGGCAACCCACCCGAGGGAAAACATACTCATGCCTTAAGCAAAAAGAACCACATCAAACACAATGCACACCTCAGAATCCAAAGCCCCTCCAGAAGATCAGGGGCAGTCTTTAGTAAAGGACCTTGCACACTTGGAATCAAATCTAAGTGAAACACAATTCAGGGCTGCATTAATCAAGACACCCAGAGAGCTCACTCAATGCTGGCAAACTACCCAGACACAGTTAAATGACTGCAACAAGAAATTTTCTGAGCAAAATGAGTACTTTCCCAATAAAATTGAGAAGCTAGAAGAGAACCAAAAGGAACTCCTTGAAATGAAAGGCATCGTGGGAGAGCTGAAAAAAGAACTGACCAGCATAGGAAACAGGGTGACCAGCTAGAGGAAAGGATGAGTGAAATTGAAGATACAAACATGGAAATGTCACAGAGGGAAGAATAAAGGGAAAGGAGAATCGAGAGAAATGAAAGAGCCCTACAAGAACTTTCAGACTCTATCAGAAAGAACAATATTAGAATAATAGTGGTATCAGAAGGAAGGGAGATGAAATCTTCTCAGAGTCTACTAAAACAAATAGTGGATGAAAATTTCCCGAACCTGTGGAAGAATTACAGCCCAAATCCAAGAGGAAAGCAGAAGCCCTAACTACCTAGACCCTAGCAGATCTTCACCAAGGCACATTGTTCTGAAGATGACAAAAATCAATGACAAAGAAAAAATCCTCAAGCCTGCCAGGGAAAAACAAAACATAACTTTCAAAGGAAAACCTATCAGGCTGTCAACAGACTTCTCAGCAGAAACTCTGCAAGCCAGGCGGGAGTGGAGCCCAATCTTCAAACTATTAAAAAAGGGAAATTTCCAGCCAAGACACAACTATCCAGAAAAATTAACCTTTAGATATGAAGAAGGAATTAAGGCCTTTACAGATATATAGAAGCTGAGGAAATTCT
This sequence comes from Craseonycteris thonglongyai, assembly GCA_004027555.1. Classification (NCBI taxonomy): domain Eukaryota; kingdom Metazoa; phylum Chordata; class Mammalia; order Chiroptera; family Craseonycteridae; genus Craseonycteris; species Craseonycteris thonglongyai. The sequence goes on from PVKE010051363.1 coordinate 7,116, forward strand.
CCAGCACTCCAAGAAATACTAAAGGAGGCTATCCTACCTGAATCCAGAAATCAAAATAAATGGAGAAAAGTTGGGACAACAAAAAAAAAAAAAAGTAAAGAAGACATGGATAAAGGATATCCTCATATATCAATCATCACCCTGAATGTAAATGGACTGAATTCACCAATAAAGAGGCACAGGGTAGCAGAGTGGATTAAAAAACAATATCCAACCGTATGCTGCCTACAAGAGACACACCTAAGCCACAGGGACAAACATAGACTCAGGGTAAAAGGATGGAAAACAATACTCCAGGCAAATGGCAGTCAGAGAAAAGCTGGAGTGGCCATACTGACTTCTGATGAAAAGGACATCAGGATAAAAAAAATAATAAGACATAAAGATGGACATTACATCTTGATAAAAGGAACAATACAATAAGAAAACAAGACACTCATCAATATATATGCTCCAAATCAGGAAGCACCAACATTTATAAAGCAATTACTAACAGATCTAAAAGGAGAATTTGACAAAAATGAAACTATCGTAGGGAATATAAACACCCCCCTGGCAACATTGGACAGATCATCCCTGCAGAAACTAAATAAGGAGATTGCAGCTTTAAATGATACATTGCAGGAAATGGACATAATTGACATTTACAGGTTATTCCATCCTACAACAAAGGGCTATACATTTTACTCTAGTGCACATGGAACATTTTCAAGGATGGACCATATCCTGGGACTTAAATCCAACCTCACCAAATTTAAGGGCATGCAAATCATACCAAGTGTATTCTCAGACCACAAAGCATTGAAACTTCAGATCAAATAAAAAAGATCAAGTGCAGAGAGAGCCACATATATGTGGAGATTGAACAACATGCTATTAAAAAGTAGCTGGATGAAAGAGTAAATTAAACAAGAGATTAAAAAATTTGTAGAAACGAATGACAATGAAAACACGATGTAGCAGTATTTCTGGGACACAGCAAAAGCAGTATTAAGAGGGAACTTTATATCATTACAGGCTTATCTCAATAATAAAAAAAAACTACAAGTAAACACCCTCACATCTCATCTTATAGAGCTAGAAAAAGAGGAACAGAGGTCCCCAAAAGCCAGCAGAGGAAAAGAATTAATAAAAATCAAAGCAGAACTTAATAAAATTCAGAATAGAAAAACAACAGATTAAATTAACGCCACAACGAGCTGGTTCTTTGAAAAACTCAATGAAATCAACAAACCACTGGCTAGGCTCACCAAAGGACAAAGAGAAAAGTCTCATATTTCCAGAATACAGGATGATAGGGGAGAGATTACAACTGATGCTGCAGAAATACAATCATAATAGATTATTATGACAGACTCTATGCCAACAAATTTGACAACCTAGAGGAAATGGACAAATTTCTAGAAACACATAGTTTACCTAAACTGAACCAAGCAGATTTGCATAACCTAAATAGAACAATCAACAGTACAGAACTTGAAACAATTATCCAAAAATTGCCCAAAGGCAAAAGACCTGGACCAGATGGCTTTACCAATGAATTCTACAAGTCATTCAAAGAAGAACTAATACCCATCTTCCTCAAACTACTCCAGAAAATTGAAGAGGAGGCAGTACTATCCAACTCTTCCTATGAATCTAATATCTCCCTAATACCAAAACCTGGGAAAGACAATACCAAAAAGGAAAAGTATAGGCCAATCTCACTGATGAACCCTGATGCAAAAATCTTAAATAAAATTTTAGGTAACAGAATACAACAATGCATTAAAAAGATTATTCACCATGACCAAGTGGGATTCATCCCAGGGGCACAAGCATGGTTCAACGTACGCAAATCAGTCAATGTAATCCATCACATAAACCAAACAAAGGATAAAAACCACATGATTATCTCAACAGATACAGAAAAAGCATTCGACAAGATACAACACCCATTTATGATAAAAACACTGAATAAAATGGGAATTGAAGGAAAGTACCTCAACATAATAAAGGCCATATATGACGAACCCTCAGCAAATATTATACTGAGTGGGGAAAACCTGAAGCCTATTTTCCTAAAATCAGGAACAAGACAGGGATGCCCCCTGTCACCCCTGCTGTTCAACATAGTTCTAGAAGTTCTAGCCAGAGCAATCAGACAAGAGAAAGGGATAAACGGTATTAGGATCGAGAGAGAAGAAGTTAAACTGTCACTCTTTGCAGATGACATGATCCTGTATATAGAAAACTCTAAAGACTCTATCAGAAATTTACTACAAATAATAGACAAATACAGTTGAGTCGCAGGATACAAAATCAACTGCATTTTTGTATGCCAACAATGAAACTTCAGAAAGAGAGATGAGAAAGTTCATTCCCTTTGCCATTGCAGACAAACAAAAAAAATGAAAATATGAAATACCTAGGAATAAACCTAACAAAGAACGTGAAGGACATATACACTGAAAACTATAAGACATTCTTAAAAGAAATTAAAGAGGACACAAATAAATGGAAAGACATTCCATGTTCATGAATTTGAAGAATCAACATAGTTAAAATGGCCATACTCCCCAAACCAATATACAGATTCAATGCCATTCCCATCAAAATCCCACAGTCATTCTTTCAAGAAATAGATAAAAAAAATCATCAAATTTGTATGGAACCACAAAAGAGCATGAATTGCAAAAGCTATCCTGAGAAGAAAGGATAAAGCTGGAGGCATCTCACTGCCTGACTTTTATCTGTACTACAAAGCCTCAGTAATTAAAACAGCTTGGTAGTGGAAGAAGAACAGACCCACGGACCAATGGAACAGAATTGAAAACTCAGAAATAAACCCATAAACTTATGGACAGATTATTTTTGATAAAGGATCAAAAAATGTACAGTGGGGAACAGAAAGCCTCTTCAGGAAATGGTGCTGGGAAAATTGGAAAACCACATGGAAAAGACTGAATGTGACCTGCAATCTCTCACCATATACCAAAATTAACTCAAAATGGATTAATGACCTCCAAATAAGAAAGGAAACAATAAATTGCATAGAAGAAAACATTGGCACTAAACTTATAGACCTGGGATTCAGGGAAGACATTATGAATCTGACCTCATTGGCAAGGGAAGTAAAAGCACAAATAAACAAATGGAACCTTATCAAGCTAAAAAGCTTCTGTGCTGCAAAGGAAACCATCAACAAAGCAAAGAGGCAACCAACCAACTGGGACAAAATATTTGCAAACAATGCCTCTGATAAGGGGCTAATATCAAAAATATACAAAGAACTTGTACAACTCAATAAGGAAAAACTAAGCAATCCAATTAAAAACTGGGCAGATGACCTTAACAGACACTTCTCTCATGAAGACATACATATGGCCAACAGATATATGAAAAAATGCTCCACTTCACTAGCAATTAGGGAGATGAAAATAAAAACCACTATGAGATACCATCTTACACTGTTAGAATGGCTATCATCAACAAGACAAGGGATAACAAGTGCTGGAGAGGCTCTGGACAAAAAGGAACCCTCATACACTGCTGGTGGGACTGTAAACTGG
>PVKE010051364.1:0-10664 GCA_004027555.1 Craseonycteris thonglongyai
AGATAAAATCTAATCAGAATTTGAATTTTTCCAGATATGCTTAAATAAAAAATCAAATAATAAATAAGGGTTCCAATGTGAGATTTACCTTAAATATACTTTTAGAATTATCAGTTAACTGGTGGTGGAGGGGGGACCTGATTCTGGGAGCTGGGCACATAATGCGATGCATGGGTGATGTGATGTGGAGTTGTACATCAGGAAACTATCTAATTGTTACCAACCAATGTCACCCCATTGAATTTAACAATAAAAAAAAAAAAAAAAGAATTACCAGTTAACACAGATGTTGAAATCTCTACTAAATACCTTATGAGAACTGCAGGAATAGAAACTGACACAATGGAGCCATTTGATTTGTTTTTCTTCTTAAGAACATTTATTCAGCACCCACCATATGCAGAAGGCTCTAAGCAGATGGGCTTCAAACGTGACCCACACTGCTGGCACCTGGCTGGGCAAGCACTTGAACTCAGATTTGTCTCTCCTTAAAGTCAGTGCATTTCTACTCCCACACACAGGATTGTTAAGCTCATAACTGGAAGTGCTTCCACTCATTCCTCACCTGTTACCAGAATTGCAGAATGTCAGACTGAACCTGGGAATGCCTCATTTCCAATATCCTCGCTATACAAGTGAAGATGGAGAGGCCTGGACATAGGAAGTAACAGTCCAAAGTCATTCAAGCTGGTAAACTGGGGTCAGGAATAGTCACATTTCACATAGCAGCCTTTCTATGCATACTGCCTTACTTCTGGGTGTCATAGTCTGAGTGTTCTATTTGCTTTAGTCCTTTGCTTAACAACATGCTAGAATGTCCAAAGGCTGACAGCTTTGGGAAGCTCTGTTAACAGCAAGACCCAAGCATTAAAGGTCACAGACAAAGTCAGTGCCATACCCTTTGCAGTCGCCTGAAATGTATCACAAGAGCACACGGCCTTCCCATGGACTGCTTTGCAGCACATGCTGTATTGCTGATAAACCCGAAGAATACTGAAGTCACGTTTCAGGCGACTGCAATAACCATCTACTCAGATATCACAAAACTAAGGATGAAAGAATCAGAGAACCCCAAACAAAAGGCAGGCACACACAGTTGGTGTCAATGTGTCACCATTAACTGTCCAGGTCACACCGGTACAAGATGACAACCTCTGCCTTCAGTGAGAATGTGTTTTTCCAATACTTCCAATATTTACATTCACAACAATCCCATGAGGTAGAGAGAGCAGGTTTATAACTAGCTATTGACTGGCTTCATATTTTTCACCATGCCAGTTATAATGCATGTACGAGTTGAATCAAGTATTTACTGAGTACTTACTAGAAAAAAATATAAAGAGTTCTTGCCCTCTAAGTGCTTACAATCTGATTGAAGAAATGTGATCAGATACACAAGCAGACTAGCTAACTGAGGCCTATTTCACAGTCTTTCCTTAAGCTCTGCAATGTGCTCACCAGGTCGTAGATTCTCTAGAGGAGTGGGGGGACATGGGGCAGACTAACTTTGCTTCCCCAAAACACTGGAGGTGACTGTGCTTATAAGCAGTCTACTAGGTTTTGCAGTGGTAAGAGTCCAATCAACTTCAGGATTTCTCATTCACTGTGACGCATAGATACTTTTCTGTAACTTCTTCACTGTAACTAGCATGTCTCATTCTTTTTCAAAAGTCAATGATCACATGTGAGTATTTTAATTTTGCCACTATGTTTACATTTTCTTATGAAGAATCAAACTTCAACAGTTTTGACAGTAAATGAGGAAAGAGTCCTGTAAGAGTGAAGTAAAAAAAATCCTGAGAATTCTATCATTCCTTACCTAAAAACAGTGCTGACATTCTGAAATTATATAGTACATCTCCCATCCCATTATCTCCAATGGAAAAGTCTAGTAGAGTCACCAAATGAAGTTCCCTACAGTTCTAGATTTTTATCTCCAATTGTAAAGAACAGATGATTTAAAGTATTACAAATAACTAAATACAAAATGTTGTATTTTATAAGTAGTTGCCATTATACGTTTCATTAAATTCTGCCAGCTGCTTCTTTTCAAGTTTTACATTAAAACAGAATGAAATGTATGTTACATATTTAAGAAGTACACAAAATACTAAGAAAAAGAATAAAATAAAGATTCTACTTCCCTCCAACATAGACAGTCTAAGTTGGGAATAAAATACCAACATTAACCCCATTCACAGGAGGAAAATTGATTTTAATGAACAGGCAACACAAAACCTATAAACCTACAATTTTCCCAGTCCTTTTTGAGGATGGAAAAATGCTTTATATAAATAATGTGACATGAGATTCTTACTCACCCTGTAAAACCTCTGGGAACGTAGCCTTTTGTTTTTTGTGTACCTAGGTCATGCAAACCTTACCTTAAAACTGAAAAATGACAGTAAAGGCGAAAAAAGTATTTACGTAGATGTCATTAAGAGTCGCAGGCCTGGTGACAATACACTATCCTAGAGTTGACTAGTAGCCCAGGAAGTATTTTCTGACTTTTTTCCTGTGCTTTTTGCTTTCCTCCAATATGTGTGACTTGAGTAGATTTACTGATATTCAAGTTGAAGTATATATGTATTGTGAAATTTAAATAAAAACATTGTATCATAAAGTAACAAAGTATCATAAAGAGAGGGAGGTAGAACTTCGTCAGAAACTTCTGCTTACCCCTTGCTCAGATTCCAAAAGCTCTGTTTTGACTCTGACTGCTGGCATCCCATCAAGCATTAACATTCTGTTCTCAAAGGTGTTGATATTCTGAGAATAAAAAAAGAGAGAGAGAGGGAAATTCAGCTTGAAAGCATTCAAAAGAGGACATCTGGTTGAGTCTTCCTTCACTGTAGTGCATTTAGTAACGCTAACTTAATTTTTTAGCAGTGAAGTATAATTAATTGAAGAGATCAGCATAACCAATTATCTCCTCATTCTGAACTTTCATTTGAAATAATGACCAAGAAGTTGAATTAATCAGTCTGAATCTCTGACCTCAGGGTTGGAGGTCAGACTGTAATAAACTAGAGTAAGGAAACCTTACATTAATTTATATGGGGCTGGAATAATTCATCACACTTTTGGAATAGTGTGAGGAAATATAAAGCACACTTCTTTCTTCCTTAATTCTGGAGGTTGTACTGCATATAGAAATCTTTGAAGCAGAGAATATATAAAAATGGTTTATATGCTCACATATAATTGTTAAAGTCTAAATAATATCTTTTAAAAAATAAGGTAATTCTAGATACAATGAATTTTGGTACTATGGTAATTTTGATCAAATGAATTTTTTTACATTATCAACTCCAAACAAATACTTTAAAAACAACTAACACAAGTCTTGGATTAAGAGTGAATTTTTCAGCTTAAGTGATTGTCAAAGAATAAATAATTTTATTTTGTCCCAGTATATATTTGGCTCAATTAGACACCTCTTGAAAGGAACATCTTATTCCTATTGTGGCTCAATATAATTTGAAACTACATTTATAAAAAGATTATGTCAAGGTTACTTTCTACTATTTTTCACTGCTTTGAAGATTTTCTGAAGTCAATAACCTATGAAAAGAGTAAAAAAGACACATATCAGTGCTTGCTTAAGGCCAAAATCAAGCTCATGCTTTAAAACATGTTTACAACACCAACTTTACCCTCATATACTGCCTAAACAGAGAAACTGAAATGACAAAATTTGACTGAGTTTTTAGAATGGTTCCTTTGTTCAATGACATTCAAGTGGGTCCTATTAAAAGAGATCTGTTTCTAAATACTTTGGCTGCCTGGTGACAAAGGTTAATACCATTTCTAAACCTTCAGGGCTTTTGCCTTTCATATAATAGTTACTTTCCTTACCAAATAAACAACTCCCACTGCAACAAAACATAAATTGCTTTATTACCAAATAATACCAACAGAGTGCAGTATAGTGAAGCTCTAATTATTTATTTTAACTCCTCTTTTTGTTTAAGAAAAATACTCTAAGAAATAAAATTTATAGGGCCTCTTATCACAAGTATTTGCTCTGAAAAATCAACAAGAAAAGGCAAATTTATTCTAGAGTTAACTAATGAGCATTTAAAAATTCCATGCTACCTAGTCTACTAAGTAATAAAAAGAAGAAAACACATTTACTGTCATGTTCTTTTCTTAGAAATGTAAAATTCTATCAAAACTGGCAGGATACATTTAAAAAAATTTTTGCTTTTAACTTGTCCAAATTTTGGGGGGATTTTGCATTCTAATAGTTTACCGCTGAGGAAGTTGTGGCATTACTGGTGAGTTAATTCATTCGAAGCTTAAAATCCTTTCATGGAGGCTGGTGAGTTGTTTACACATCAGGCAGGGCTCTCAAACCCTAATGTATCACTTGATTCTATGGTTAGAAGCAGCCAGCTTGGCTTGCCACCATCCAGTCTCAGGAAAACCTTCCTGCAGGGACCAGTCCTCAACTCCCCTGCCTTTCCCAGCATCCCAGAATCTACCGTAACAAAGCACCCCGTAAAAAAGCATCCCGTAGGCAGTTTGGTTGGTAGACAATGAAGGATGAGTTGATATTGCTTCCTACCCCAAGGAGGTCTTGTTCAGACGAAAAGGAAAGAAGATGCCTGCCTTGCAAAGGAGGGGGAAAGACAAAGAGCGATCCAGGAAAAGCAGGTTTAATGAACTGTTAGAATCTGATTAGAAGCTAATGTCCCTTTTAGTGCTTTGTACCAATTTACAGCTGATATATTTTAACCGTTTTCTTCACTGGCTGTGATAAACTCATTAGTTTCAAAAATGCAAGCTAACTGGAGTCTTTGAGGTTAAAACCTGATAAATCATGAAAACCTGATCTAAGTCCATGCTCCATTGAGCACACCTAAATATCATTCTTTTCATGATGGGTTTCTTTTTACTGTTGTTCTTGATAATTCTACATGTGTTAAAAACAGGATGCACATTTTAGTTTCATGTAAAGGTGAAAAAATAAAACATTTTCTAACATTTTTTAAGAAATTAAGTTTTCCTTGAAAATATTTCTTTCCCTGATTTTCCAGGATCATCCACAGCCACACCCATAATAAACATCATCAATAACAATGTTCAGAGCTAAGGAACCCATCCTTCACTATTAAATTCTTTCAACAAGTGCGACTCAATCGGTATATACGCCTGAAAGTTACATCGTAAATATGGATAAAGCATATTAATGTCTGCATTCATCATTCTAACTGTTTAGCATAAACATAAGTACTGAGCATCACATATTTCAGACCATCCAGGAAGGTGTATGTTCTTTTCGAGTGTATGGTAATTGTACAGCATTGAGGATGCTGTCCTTGGAACAACATATTGATAGATTTATCTTTCTAAACTAAAATCAGAAACACACAATCTCAGTTGACTGTAGACTTTAAATATGTAATAAACTCTAACAATTTGAAAATGCTGTCAAACACAACTTGCCATGATCTTAATCAAAACACATTTGCTATGGAATCAATAGCTCAATTGATTCCCAAGAGGTAAATAAAATTACAGTCATCAATTGTAACAACATGGCATTCTGTATATTTATGTTATAACAAATGTCTTTTTAAAGATTATTTATTTATTTATTTATTTATTTTTGACAGAGACAGAGAGAGAGACAGGGAGAAGGGGGAGGGCCCAGAGCAGTCTCCATAGTTGTACATCATCAGTTTTTGACATGGTTTCATTCCACACAGGTGGGCGGGATCCGTGCAGGGCGAGAACTGGGCAGGGGGCCTCTCACATGGGAGGCATGTCCCCTCGAGCCAGGGGATGAAGAAGAGGCGGGGAGAACCAAACTGGGGGCCTCCCGCATGGGAAGGACATCCCAGTGTAACACACATTTTGATCTTATACAAGCCTATATAATTTATGTGTGTATATATTCACATACACGTGTACACACACCTATAAACCTATGTTATTAGTTTTGTCTGAATAAATATTATCAATTAAAGCAAAAGTTCCCATCAGGTTTTCTAGCTGGCTGTTGACCGGTTATATGTGAACTCAATGAGAATGATACTCTGGATATTCCTATTTGCCAAATAAGATTTGGCAACACAATTGTCCAAAAGATAGTATTTCTCCTAATCAAAAGCTGTATAAACATAACCATCATTAATTCTACCAGATCAAAATTTTGAATGGAATATGCAGGAAGGAAAGGGGCCGATGCGCAATGACTGTATCTCATAAAAACAGAATAGGGGTGACTTTCCAGGTCAACCACTACAACCCGCCCTCCTGCTCCTTGAATGCAGGTCTTTTCCTATCCTCGGTCCTCACTGTGAGTCATCCAGTTTGCACAATTATAGTATAAAGAACCAGCCAGTCACTATTCAATAGACCTAGTTTTAAACAAGGTTTTCTTCATAAGCCAAAAATACCTACTGGTGTTTTGATCTCTTGAGGCACAGGACACGGTGACTTAAATATGCAACTATCTTAAATCTTCAGGTTTGGCTACAGGTGATGAGAAATATGAAACACCTCCACTCACACCCACATTATGTGAAACAGTAAAGTAAGGGGCATGTGAGTAGCAATTCAGAGTTCACTGCATCAAGTTGATAAGAACTTTCATAGAAGATTCTTAAAGGTTTATAATACAAACATGCCAACTGGTTAAAAGTATCATCCTTTGGTATATTTTCGTATAGAAAAAGCAAAAGAATCAGATTACAAGAAAATTAGGCTTTTGCTTTAAAAAAAAAAATGCTTCTTAGAAAATGTCAGCCTCTCCTTTTTCTTGAGTCCCCTCTATCATAACAATAAAAACCAACAATAGCAATTTGTTTCAAGTCTTTACCACAGATATATCAGTTCAACCAACTAACAGGTCACCTTTGGGGGTGTGGGGGAGGGGCATAACTTCTATCCTAACCTCAAAACTTTTGTAGAAATGCAGGAGAATCAGTGAATTCCTCTTGCTCGTTATAGGTAAGGATAAACAAACCTAAAAGATTAGAATTATACTCAGCCAACCGGCTCAGTGACCTATTGCTATTCAACAAATCACCCAGTAGCATAAAACAATGATCATTTTATTATTCTTGGTAACAGACATAATAATAACAACTGGGGAAGTCGGAATGGCTCATGGGTTATGTGCTCGCTTTGCAGCCCTCAGGATCCTGGCCCCGGCCCGTGCAGACCCATACACTAAACTGGAGTGTGCTTCCCAGGCAGGAGACTCTAAGTGTGGTTCTTGCCCCCTGGTTTGGCCCCAGGTTCGAGGGGGGCGAGGCCTCCCGCAGCCCAGTTCCCACCCTGCATGGCCCCTGTCCACCTGCGTGAAAAGAAACCATGTCGAAAGAAAACCTGATGATGTACAACTATGGAGACTGCTCTGGGCCCTCCCCCTTCTTTTTGCTGTCTCTGTCTGTTAAAAACAATAAAATACATCTTAAAAAAACAAACTACCATTTGCATATTAACTATGAACCAGACTCTGCTTAGAGCAACCCAAGAGGTCAGTGTGCTATATTATCTGAAGATGAGGCATCTGAGACACAAGGGGGTTAAATTGTTCAAGGTCACAAGAGTGGGAAGTAGCTCTGCTCCAAACCAAATGGGTCTGAGCCCAAGCTAAGCTCCTAACCGTGACACTGTCTGTTGCCCTGCTTCTCTCCCTCCCTTCTTATATCAAAGTGGGACAAAACACTGAGGACCCCAGCAGAGGAGCTCTGGAATCTCAGCTAATAGCTCCTCTCAGGGCTGAGATAACTTTAGTCACTGAACTGAATGTGCAACTTCTGGTCACTGGTGAGAATCAACGTTTGGGGGAATAATAATGAGTCAAATAAGCCCCCGATTTCAAAGCTATTATTGCACACCTTTTTTTATTCTTTAAATCCAGGTTTTCTTTCAACCTATGTCTTTGGTTTGATTACATTGTACATTCCTATCCTAGAAACAGCTCATAATTAATTTAGCGTGTCAGCCCATCCTGATTTCAACATCCAGAAAAATCTATGGTAATCTCATCTGCTACTTCGTGTTTTGAAGATATTCATATCCTTGGTGGCTCATTCAATATTTTCACAGGAATTGCATAGACTTGAATGATACAGGAATTCATCTTTTACATTTTATACTCAAGAGAGAGATACATTAGGACATCACATTTAATTTATAATCACCTAGAGTATTGAAAGTAGAATTTTCTAAGCTCACATATGCTCCCAGTAATCAGTCAGTTTTGTAGAGGGTATATGCTCAATCGGAGTATCTAAAAAAACAAACATCAGTTCAAATGTGGACTTCGCCAATCTAGCCCAGCCTTTGTCTTTCATTGCTTTACAGGATGGGAAAGTAGGAATCACATCAATGATCACATTTTATGGGCAGAACTAAAAGCCAAGCTATAGAGCTCTTGGGACTTAAATCCCCTTCAGTGGTTTCAATGATCCATGTACATATATACATTATTCCGAAATATTTGTCTTCAGTCTCAAAAACAAAACCCTTCCATAAATATCTCACATTGAGCTAAAGAACAGAAGTAGACAGGAATGGAAATCAGGAGCTGCCCCTGTGCCCTAGGCCACGCCTCCAGGCCTCCTTCTGTGTGCACACAGCTAGACACAGAAACCAGGCACCCCAGCCTGGGCACAAGGGCCAATGCAGCACACGGGCTCCACATATTGACAATTACACTTGCAATGCAACCACAATATGACCACAGGGTCTCATAATTTTAACAATAAATTAACAACTATCATAATTACTATTTACTGAGAACTTACGTACCCGGTATTATTTTGTGTGCTTTACATTCATTGTATCATTCATTCACTCACTCACTGATTTATTTTAAAAATGCTCAGTACTAGGTACCCTCTAGGTATTTAGGATATATCGGTGAACGAAAGTAAGTTCTATAGTTTCATTTTAGTCATTTAGTCTTCCCAAACCTCTCCCCTGTCCCCCCCCCCTTTTTTTTAACTATGTCCATTTTAAATAAGACAATTCAGGTTCAGAGAGATCAAGTAATCTGCCAAGGTTATGAAAACAGTAGTCAATCTAACTCTGGAGCTAATATTTATTTTCCATAATGACCAGGAGTAGAGATGTTCAACTGCTGGACACTCTGACATTGGCTGCAAAGCTGTATGAGCCCGGAACTGCCCACGCCACTCTGGCAAGTGTGCAACAAGCTCCTGACACAATAAAATGCTGAGAGCCAGGGCTGAGAGGGATCAGCAAGGCAAAGGCGGGCTGAATGTGGACACACTGAAGGGAGATCACATTAGGGTCATTCTGAAGCTCTCACCCTACCCTATAGCAGGTACCTCTAACCATTCATCCAATGTGCCTCTAAGCAGTTACTCAGCCCCATTTTCAACCATTCCACTTAGGCTACATCTCAACCATGTAAAAAATGCTCCCTCCTCCAGACCTCCATATATTCTATTCCATCCTTATAGTCATCACTACCAGCAAATTCTTTTTTTTTTTTAAACATTTATTTTTATTGTTTTTGACAGAGAGAGAGAGATACAGAGACAGAGAGAAGGGGGAGGGCCCAGAACAGTTTCCATAGTTGCACATCATCGGTTTTTCCACATAGTTTCATTCCACAGATGGGTGCGGGGCTGCACAGGGCAGGAACTGGGCTGGGGTCTTACCCCAGTGAGGACTGAACTGGGGGAACTCCCCAGTTCAGCATATGGGTTTGCACGGGCTGGGCCAGGATTTGATCCTTGGTCCCCGGGGCTGCAAAGTGAGTGCTTAACCCACTGAGCCATCCCGGCTTCTCCCTGGCAAATTCTTTACTTGCTATTTCATTAGAATGTGAGTTCCAGGAGGGCGTGGCTTTGTCTTTTTATTCATAAGAGTATCCTTACCCCCGGACTTATAATTGTGTATGTGCTCAGGAAATATCTGTTGAATTAATGAACAGAACAAATTCAATCTCCTGGGTCTGACTCAGATGATAACTGATTATTGACAGACAGATGAAAAGGAGAACATATGCAATATTTAGGGCTATAAATTTCCCATATGTGAAGGGTAACAACGGATTTGGTATGGCTGGAGCAAAGTGTTCACTGGAGAAGAAAGTAAGGGTGAGACCATGTAGGTAACTGGGTTTGGGTAGCAAAGGGCCTTATATATTATGGTAAGCCATTTATTCATTCAAAAATATTTTTTTAAGGGATTCCAGGACAAGTCAACAGGTTAAGCGCTTGCCTGGCAAAAGTGAGGTCTAGGGAATTGAGGCCTGGTCGCGGTCCGTGCAAACCCACATACTGAACTTCAACACAATTGGTAACCACCAGGATGGTGGTGAAGGCTCTAGCCTCTCATAAGGTCCCCACTTTGGTTCTGCCCCATGTGGCCCCACATCCACCTGTGTGGAATGAAACTATGTCAAAAAAATGATGATGTGCAACTATGGAGACAGCTCTGGGCCCTCCCCACTTCTTTCTCTTTCTCTCTCTCACCTTCTCTCAAATAATAAAATAAATCTTAAAAAATATATATTTCGGGGAAAGCCGGGACGGCTCAGCGGGTTGAGCGCTCGCTTTGAGGCCACGAGGACCAGGGATCAAATCCCGGCTCCGGCCCAGGCAGGACCCACATGCTGAACTGGGGAGTTCCCACAGTTCGGTTCTCTAGCTGTCTCTGTCTCTGTCTCT
>PVKE010051365.1:0-10665 GCA_004027555.1 Craseonycteris thonglongyai
TTTATTTATTTTATTAATTTTTTGACAGAGAGAGAGAGTTACAGAGACAGAGAGAGAGAGCTGAGCGGGGGGAACTCCCTAGTTCAGCATATGGGTACGCACGGGCCAGAGCTGGGATTCAATCCTCGGTCCCCAGTGCTGCAAAGTGAGCACTTAACCCACTGAGCCATCCCGGCTTCCCCTGGTGACCTATTTAATACGTAGGGTAAAAGATACTATGTTAAACTCACAATGGGGATTTAAAAATACTTTCTGTTTCTATTTTGTGGCAATAATAGATTCCAAACTCTATTGCTCTTAATTGGAATGGAAGGAAGACATTTTGCCAAATTTCATACTTTTTGTCTTCTTATTCTTCTATCCGTCACTGTTCATTCATTCATTCATTTATTCTCTTCTGTGTGTCTGGTGCTCTTAGGTTTTGGGAGAGAAAATGGTAATATAAGTTTAGTTAACCTACTCATTACCTTGCTTTCTTTTTTTATTTTTTTAATTTATTAATTTTTTGACAGAGAGAGAGATATACAGAGACAGAGAGAGAACTGAACTGGGGAATCTCCCCAGTTCAGCATATGGTTCCACATGGGCCGGGGCCGGGATTTGATCCTCAGTCCCGGTGCTGCAAAGTGAGCGCTTAACCCACTGAGCCATCCCGGCTTACCCTACCTTGCTTTCTTAAGTCTCCTCTTGGAACTTTCATACATACACTTAAAAGAGGAATGGACAAGAAAATTGTGTTTGATATAATGAATGTTATTATTACTAATTTGGAGAATTACATTTAGTTATATATATTGAGTGGAATCTGTAATACATTGATATGGAAAAGAAATAAATACAGTTTCAATTAGCAATAATCGTGCCTCAGATAAACCTCATTGGCTACGATACTGCCACTGCACAAAGCTAGAAGAAATAAATACATTTAATTAGTAAAATAAAGAATACATTTCTGTGTTTTAATAGTAAATATTTGAAGTGAATAAAAACATTTTGGGTAATATTTTAATTATCAGTTTGTAATCATAAATTAGTCTGATTACTAGATTTAGAAACTGTAAGCATTTAAATATTTAAGATTTAATATGTTAATTTTGTTCAGCTTTATGTGTACATGTGAACATACACACGTACACACCTATGATAGCAGAATTTTATTTTCTCTAAGGCAGTTAAAATCAGCATATCTTCTTTTGAAGAATCAAGGAAACTATCAATTTGTCATGTACAAGAAAATGTGAAGTAAGCTTTTAAATACATAGTAGTACCTAGCTTTAACCTTACTACACACTTAATTGATTATAATATATGGGGAATAAATAGTGTTCATATTCCAAGTAGTTTTAATTAAGTTGTAAGTGACCTTGGTTTTAGCTTTAAATTATTCTGTTAGGTTAAATATCTGTAAATGAGCATTGATTATTCTGAAAATATAATTTATCTAATTCTCTGCGATGCCAAAACAGATTTGAGTAGTACATTTTTCATGAAAGAAACATAAATGCTAAATAAGTGGTGTCCTTATGTTCATGGTCATTCTTTTATATTAAGAATTAATTTTGGAATGTATGAATATTTAATAATTTTCTGCCATAAACCAAACTAAGAATAATTTATAATGCTATAAATAACATATGCTGCTTTATGTAATTATTCTTATACTCAGTTCCACATGGACTGTTAATTCAAAATTTAGTTTTCAACATGTACATCTTGTTCATTTTACCTGCAAATCTAAAATTGCTTATTATCTCGAAGAAAGATATTCCCTGAATTAAATATAGTAAGCTAGGCTTACTATAATGTACATTATTTATAACAAATAGTAGAGTTGTAGATACAATCTAATTTTTTAAATGAATATCTCTGTATAATTAAAAAAGGAATTATATGGAATTTCTTTTAATTTATGAGAGTCAGCATGTCTCTTTCTTCTTGGGGCTTTCTTGGATAGGCACTGGTGTAGCATATGGTTTTTCTATCCTACTATGCTTAGAATCCTAGCTTGAGTAAAGAATTTGTAAATTATCCTATTTTAATACCTAAGATTATTCCAGCTTCAAAAATAAACTTCTGGAAATCCCTTTTTTCTTCCTCTTTTCAAAAAGTTTCTATAAGAAAGCAATTATTTCTTTTCTTGAAAGTCTGATATTAGTATGCTTTGAAAACTGGCCTGATGTGTTTTTGGTGGGCAGTCTTTGATGACCAATTCAAATTTTCCACTAGTTGCTGGTTTGTTCAGATTTTTCCTTTTCTTCATAAATCAAGTTTGTTAGTTAGCTATATTTTTCTATGAAGTTAGCCATTTCATCTGTGTGCTCAAGCTTTTTTGATTTAAAGTTAATCATAATGTCCTCTTATTAAAAAACTAACACTAGCTTTTTGTTACATTATTTCTTTTATTTTAGGCTTTTCTCTATGACTTTCTCATTTTTTGCTAGAGAAGTGTTTGTATTATTTACAGAGAAGCAGCTTTTGGTTTTTTAGCTTTTTTCTTTTTTTTTTCTTCACACATGCTTGACTTTTATTAATATAGCATGTATCAGTTTTAAATAATAAGACATCTGGCAGTTTAACAATCCTTAGATGTTTAAGAGGTTGGGACAGGCCTATGACCTTCTAGTTAGTTACCATAGTTGTAACAGATATATTTGTTTCACAACGGAAATGGGTTTCTTCTTTAAATTTTTTAATCTGTTTATAACTGTGTTTTTTCTTATACTATCTGTAATAATCATGATAACATTGGAAATACTCTAAAAATATAAAGTGACCTCATTGACATTTATTGTGTCTCAAACATTTATTAGACCCCAAGAGAAATTCTAATAGAAAGTATATATTTTGCCTCAGTGACTAATGCTGATAGAAGATAACCCCAAATTGATCATTAATTACCTCTTAGTCGCTTTCTCATTTTCTTCACAAGAATTCTTATTTTAAAATTATTGTCACAATTGCACCTTATTACTTTCTTCTAGAGTGAACTTGTGTTTCGTTGTTGATTTTGCGGACTGTCACTTTAGTATAAGATTTCTTCATATGTTTTGGAATTTTAGTTTTAATGCTGATGTTAATTTGTGGCTTCTCCCATCCGGATAGCCCCTTCTCATTGTCTTAGATTCCTGTAGTAGCTGTGGCCCCAAGTATCATTTTGGTAGTAGTTTTTTTCATCCCATTCTCATGAACATAGGAGCCCCATGCATACATCCTGGCTTCCAACTAAACTTACCGGTAGCTCCAGTGCCCGCATTGTACAGAGCAATTATCATTCTAGGTGACCCCACAGGAGCCAAACTCCTGGCCCTGCTGTGCAGAACTAGAACCAGGCTTGTCACTTCAGCTCTACGTGGTGCTTAGCCTTTTTTGCTTAATTTCAGGGACATACTTGTCTTATTTTTAAGTTAGAAGTGCCTTTTAGGGTTTTCTTTTTATTTCATTAGAGGAGGTGGATTAAAGCTTGAATTTTGTGCCATCTTTTCTTCTTCATCTTAATTCCTAATACTTGTTTTCTCAGAAGGCATCCTCCCTTTTTATCTTACACATAAAAAGGAAGGAGTTTTTCAACAAAAGTTTAAGGTGTTTAATAAAATAAATTTTAGTGTTTTCTTTTTAAAGAGAAATGACTTATTATCCTTATGGGAACATCATATTTATTATTGTGACAGACTGTTTAAGGGTTTAGCTGTATATAAATATTCTAAAAGTTGAAAATAGTGGAATAAATTCAGTAAATAGAATGTGTATTACGATTATACTGTCACACTAATAACCAGTACACACTCAACTATTCTTTCTACTTAGGGTTAAATTTGAAATCTTAAGTTTGCTCAAGGTAATGAAAAATTAATCATGATGGCTATGTTGTTTAAATAAGAACTACAGACCTTACAAGTATCTTGACGATTCTGAAAACAATCAAACAAACAAACTAGGAGCTAATTGTTACTTAAATTATTTTGTCAGCCTCATTTATCTTTGTTTTACTTTGGTACTTTTTAATACTGTCTCCAGCTTTATATGAGTTTTCATAACTTAGTTGCTTATACATTTTATATATCAATTGATACCCAGAAAAAGTGATAAATGATACAATATTCTTGGGGATTAAATTTCTGTGTAAATAGTTTAGTGCCTTGCAAATCTACCAAGTAGAAAGGTCCCCTGATAAATGCTGTGCTTTTTATTGTCTGTGTTAATAAGGAAAGAGGCTAGATAAGCATTATCATTTGCATATTTTCAGTCTACCATAAAATGTAATAAATAATCTCATATTAAATGTGTAATGAGGAATTATGGGTATTTCTCTGAAAAATATTTTCTTTTGATACACAAAGAAATAAGCTTACTTGAAAAGTAATACCTCACCTACTTGCTCTATATAAAAAATTTCATCATACAGATGCTCAAGAAAATTTTAATCTCTATATGTAAGCTGCTATTTCTGTTTCTAACTAGCTTAGTTTAAAATTCTATGTCCATTCTACTTGGAAGATTGTACCTTCTAATGGACACCCAGCATTTACTGAATCTCCATCCCTCTTGACTAGTTATAGTTGGATACTATCAGGCTAGGAAATTTGCTTAATACCTCAAGTGATTAAATAGTTAAAACATTTATTTTATTGCTATATGAAATAAAAATTATTAGTATTAAAATTACTAAACTAATTTTTCAGTGATAAGCTTTTTTAGAAAATGCTGTATATTATCAGAGTGAGTCCCATGTGATTACATTGTGTTTGATAAAACTAGTTTTTTTTCTTTGGAAAATAAGATTTGAAAATAAAGGTCCTTGTGTTTTAGTTATCAGCTGATTTGTCTATGATAAAGGATTTTCTTTTTTTGTTTGTATAACTTCTGGAGTTCATTCTGAACATAGTAAATATGTGAAAACCAGTTTTATTTATTAATTTAGTGGTGTTTTATGTACCTAGCAGACAAAATGTGAGGAAAATTGGAAAAATCAGGATCTGGTTTGTATTATTTAAACAAAAAAGGAAACCTTTTCTGATTAAATAATGTATGTTGTTATAGAAAGTTTTGAAAAGATAAAATATAAGGAAAAATAAAAAGTGAACAACTTAGTAATGTTCTTTCAACATTTCTCTGTATAGGACTTATTTGCATATTTTATGGATATTATATGCATGGAGCAGAATTTAATGAAATAAAAAATGAAAATGTAATTGTCTAAACTTGGAAGCAATCATGATATCTTTATTAGGGGAGTTAACTGTGCTATATCCATATAATAGAATATCATTTAGTGATCAAGGGAAATCTACCATCAAGCCACCGGGAGGAAACTTAAGTGAATAATAACTTAAAGAAGCCAATCTGACTAGTCTACATTACTGTTGTTCCAACTATATGATATCTGGAAAAGGCAAAACTATGGGAAGAGTAAAAGTATCAATAGTTCCTGGGGGTTGGGAGGAAGGGGCAGAGGGATTTTGAGGGCAGTAAATCTTTTCTTATGATACTTTCATGATGGATACATGTAATTATAGTCATTATACATTTGCCAAACCTGTTGTACAACATGAGTGAATTCCAATGTGAAATTATGAGCTTTTAAAAGGTCTAATTTGATGGTATGGTAGACACCACTAGACAGGTACATCATGCTCTATAAACATATTGTACCGAGATCTCAGCAGAACATTTTATAGTAGAATCACAGTATCTTCTAGAGCAGTGCTGTCTTTTTGCTGTGATTGAAATACTCTTTGCTCTCTAACATGGTAGCCACATTGTGGTCTGTTGATGTCTTAAAGTGTGATTAACAGGACTGAGGAATTGTATTTTAAACTTTGTTTAGTTGCAATTCTTGAGGATATAAATAGCCTCCTGTAGCTAACGGCTACAATATTAGACAAGGAAGTATCTAAATTGGACAAACAAGATGAGAGATGTCAGCTGGTGATTATTACAGTTAAATGGAGTTAATAGTTGATGGAAAGACCTTACCCTGAATATCGGCTCATTGGCGATTTGGAGTCAAGTCTTCATTTTTTACCCTGCAGTTTTTCTTACTTTTGTCCTGTCCTCAGTACTTCAATCAATAATGTCCATAAAGGCATGGTTATCAAATTTATATTCAGGTCAGTGTGAACACTGACAGTTTTAATGATGTGATAGATACTAGAATCTAGATTTGGAAATCTCTTAAAGGGTTGAAAAGAAGAAACATGAAGACGGTGAATTTCAGAAGTGATTCATTTGAAATTTGGGGCTTAAAATTATTATATAAAATATCAGATATGTGAATCTTGGGAATTGTGGCTTACTTGGAATTCCTGTGGAACAAACACTAAAATCAAATGTTTTTACTTGGCTACACATTGAACTTGAGCCCTTAGTATGATGTTGTTACCAACTTAGGCTATGTTCAGAAAAGTTTAACATCCAATCCAAAGTTTTATAATCTTTGATCTGCCGTGATAAAATTATATTTAAAAATTATGTTCAGTTTTGGATGCCATTTTTCAAGGGGCTTAGTAAAAGATTTTCTAATGGAACCTGGATGAAGAATCATCTAGAAATCAAGTTATATTACTAATAGTAGGGAACTGATGTATGCTTACTTGGGAAAGAACTTGTAAGTGAAGTGTGGCTAGTTCTTTGCCTTCTTTTCAAAGATTTGCAGAAATGTTACTAAGATCATTCTCTTTAACACGGTGGGGCATAGGAGAGTAATAGGTGAAAGTTATAGTGAGACTGATTATGTTCAATGTGAAGGATTTTTTGACAATTAGTGTTCTTTAGCAGTGGTATGAGTTGCCTTTTAAGATAGTTCCCTGCTGACAGAAATATGGTGGATATTCATTCATTAGCCAGGAAAAATTAGTAAAAGCTGTAAGTTATGAGCACTTACTGTCAGACACCATTCTAATCTTTTATCAGATAAAAAAGCTGAGGCCCAGATTGCTTAAGAAGGTTGCTCAGAGGCACATTATTAGAAATTGACAATTGATAACCAGACTTAGTTCTTTTTGCCTCCGAGCCCATGTTCTCAACTGTCCTGATAACTGCTCTTCCATGGCAATAATTGCTTTTTTGAGAGCTTTGTTTAGATGTCCTCTAAGGTCCTTTCCAAATGAACTTAGATGACCCCTTTATACTTTCTTGGGAAGGTGTATGTCAATACTGCCTGTGAGGAAGATCATTAGGTTCTAGCAGGTAAGAGATTCAAGTGGAAACATAGTGGTGTCAGCAGGAAGGTTAACTCGGAAGCTGTGATCTGACCAGTGAATAAAGTTTTAGTTGAAGCTGTGGTTTCAAACCTATTGCTGCCTTTTGCAGAACACTGGAATATATTGTACTAATATTACCATTGAATAAAGAATAATTTATCAGCAGAAATTGAAGTTAGACTATATGAACACACTTCCTTGAAAAAATGCTAAAGTAAATATGCATATGATATTTTTGTTAATATTTGTATGTGTTCATTTGTTTCCTAACAAATGATAGTTTATTATTACTATAGCTATTTTACAGTGTTTTCTTTGAATTATACTTCATGATTACTTTTAAAAGATGAATGTATCTGTATCAATATTTAGCAAAGATTTACTTAATATTTCTTCAGGTCAGGAGAGTGTGAAAATCCATGCTTTATACGTAAAGCCTTTAATATCTTGCCTGGGAAATAACAAGTATTAGGTATTGTTATCATGATACAAATTATTTTGTGTACTTTTGTTTTTTATTCCCTCATTTGATTATATTCACTTATTTTAATAATACTGAACAGCTAAAGTTAATTGCTTAGTGCAAGGCACTGTGTTAAATACATTTATATACATTATTTAGTTTGCATCACAGCCCTATGAAGTGTTATGTATGTACTCTCATTTCTGATATACAAATGAGAAAATGGAGACTCAGAAAGGATATCTAAGATCCTAAAGCTAGTGAACACTAGGCTCACAATTTTAGCCTTGACTAACTCTTCTACCCTAAACTGCTGTACTAATGTTCAAAACTTTGTTAAATAATTAAATTAAATTGACTGACAGGGGATAATATAAAGTAATGATTGGTTGCAGACTTAGAATAAGGTGTTTTGAAAATACAAGAGATGGTATTAGTGGATTATATATAATCTGTATTCCTTTAAATTCTATACAGCACCAGCAATTTTTCTGAAAAACCATTAATAACATTTGCAGAAAAAATATTATATTAAATATATATATTGATTTTAAGACATATCCAGATCAGACTACTGTTACATTGTAAAAAACTTTCATAACAAAATGATACTTTGAAGCGTTGGGCTTCAACCGTTTTTATCCTATCTTCTAACCCTTTTTGATGTTGCTTCCCTGATATAAATTTATTTATAGTTACTTAATTTTAAACTATATACACATACTATTATAATTATGTGTGTTATAAAACAAATGGAGAATTAGAAAGGATGTCATTTTAGAAATAATATTTAACTTTAATAATGATATTAAAGTTCTTTCTAGTTAGAGCAATGTGATTGAATATACTTCATTATTTTTAAATCAGTTTAACATCTTGTGATGTTTTGAGGTTCTGGTTATATGGTCTTTTCAATTTAATACTTCATCTTTAGAACAATGGGGAGCCATTGGAGAGTTTGCTAGTGTAGGATGGGACAGGAGAGGTAACACATTGATCAGAAATGCATTTCATAAAATTCACTCTGGATGCTTTGTGAAGAATGGGTTAAAATGTGTTTTGGATAGATGTGCAGAAACCATTTAGGGAGCTCTTTGGGTGGGACAGGCAATAAATGTTTGGTAGCTTAAAATAGACATGCAGAAAGACTTGAAATCTCTTTATTGGTTTAGGTCAAGAGGACTTGATAATGGATTGGCTGGCAGGGATGGAGTTGGGTGCTTGTAGGGTAAGGAGTTATTAAAGATGCATTTTAGTCTTTTGACTTATGTAAATGAAAAGAAGAAAGTGCCGTTCATTGAAATAGAGAATATTTAGAAAACAGTGAGGAGGGTGGAAAACCATAAGATAGTTTTGTATGTGCAGAATTGTGAGAGGCCTTGAGACCTCCAAGTGGAGATGATAACTGGGCAATTAGATATATGGAGCTCAGAGTAGAGTTCTGGGAAGGTTGTATATAATATTTTTCAGCATATGCTTTCTAATGGAAGCTCAGGACTTGAATGTGAACAACTAAGGAAAGAATATGGAGTGCAAGTTAAGAAAAAGCCTAGGATTAAGCCTGAAGAAACTCCAATATCTAATAGTCAAAGTGAACCTGAAGCGGAAACAGGAAGGTAGCAGACAAGAGTGGTGTGCCAAGAAAAGCAAAAGAGAAGTGTGTTTTAAGAAGGATAAGGAGTATTTAGCAATATGAAATGATGCATGGAGGAAGATCATGCAGAATGGGGCCAGAATAGTGTTGTTTATCTTTATCAAATAATGAATGAATATCCTTCAAAGAGAATGGATAATAATAGATCTGCTATTGGAAAAAGTTTGCATAGACATTATTACTTTGTTTTTATGTTCTATACTCTAATTTTTTATTGTAACCTTCTTAAAAATTATATATTAGAATTGAACTCAGCACTCCATATATGGTTCAATCAATGTAGTGTCCAATTTAGATGCTAAGTGGGATTTTTCAGCTATATTACTATTAATACATTACATTTTTTCCTAGCCTTCATTGAATTTTTTATTCATATTGAGCCTGCAAATAACCATCCTCCTTCCCTTTCAGGATTTTCCTTAGGAATTTATTTGTGCGGCCAGGTTTCCTCGGGTGTACAAGTATGCTTGCGTTTTTTAAACCTAATTGTGGAGTTTTTATACTAACCTCATTTATTTCTCCTTGGTCCTAGCCAGATTAGATCAGACTATTTAGAAAATTTTTAAATCTTGATTTTGTCAGGAACTTGATTGTATTAACATTTTAATAAATTTGATTTAAGTCTTCTAGTTTACATATCATTGGTAAATTTTGAATAGGATATAGTCACGGCCAATCCTTGAAGAACAATGTTAGTGGCTGATTTTATATTGAGATTAATCCTATAATCTACCTAATCATATTATTATCCATAAGGATACCTTGCTCACATCACGATATCTTGCCGATTATGCATTAATGACTATTTTTCAAAATGCTTATTGACTATTGTATTTGATACAGAGAATGGTTGGTCTCTCTCTTTTAATAGAGGTCTTTTTGGAATTCCGGATAGATTTTTTACTTTTAATGGATTCTTTAATATTGACTAGATGGAAACAGAAATGGAACTGATAATTCTTTTATAAATAATGAAATTTTTTTTGCTTTAAAGCCTATTTTAGCAATTATGTACTTTTTTAAGATTTTTTTTTAATATTTATTTATTATTATTATTTTTTTTAATTGTTTTTTGGCAGAGAGAGAGAGAGAGAGATACAGAGACAGAGAGAGAACCAGTTCAGCACATGGTTCCGCAAGGGCCAGGGCTGGGATTCGATCCTTGGTCCCCGGCGCTGCAAAGTGAGCACTTAACCCACTGAGCCATCCCGGCTTCCCCTTAACATTTTTTTGACTCACCTGAGAAGTAGGGATCAAATGGAACACTAACATGACCAGAATTGTGTTTTACTTGGAAATAATGTTTTGTTTCTTAACTGTTTGAGTAAGCCTGTAAGCCAAGTGTTTGT
>PVKE010051366.1:0-10663 GCA_004027555.1 Craseonycteris thonglongyai
AAAGCCACTCACTCCCCTCCGGGCGCACGACTTCTCCGGCCCCAATCCCCTTTTGGTCCGGGGAACCTTGCCTGGGAGCGCTCCCAATAAAAGCTCGCATTTGATTAGCCACTGGATTTCTCCTGTCGATTCCTTACAACCTCCTTGTTACCACTGGAATGGAAAAAATACTATCTCGTCTCTGATGAATATCTTCCTAATTTTGACAAACCTAATACGTTTAGAATTGTATATTTTAATCTGTAAATTCTGACAGAAATCAAATGACTGTAATCCAGATGAAAGCTAGATTTCTGTATAATATAGTTCTTCACATATCCTGCTGGAATACGTATCTGACCATTAAATTTATATTTCGATTTATACATTACTATAATATTCACAATTGTTCACACTGAACAGTTTTCATTGTTGTAATGATAAAAACTAAAGTTTTTTGTGTTTTTTTTATAGAAGGGATACAATACAATAAAAGTGAAGACAGTAAATGTAAACTGATCTATGAGAAAGGATATTTTTCAAGAGAATATGAAATATAGGTGAAGACACAAATTTGAGTTAAGGTTATTCTTGAGTGTGATCTCATTTGTTTGAGCATCACAATTTTTAAAAAAATTCTACTTAGTACACTCACAATATATGGGATTTCTAAAGTGGTTTTTTTTTTAATTGTTTTTGACAGAGACAGAGAGAAACAGACAGAGAGAGAGAGAGAGAGAGAGAGAGAGAGAGAGAAGGGGGAGGGCCCAGAGCAGTTTCCATAGTTGTACGTCATCAGTTCTCAACATGGTTTCATCTCACATAGGTGGGTGGGGCCCACGCAGGGTGGGAGCTGGGCTGGGGGCCTCCCACATGGGAGACATGCCCCCCATGAGCCAGGGGCCGAACCAGGGGGCAAGCACCAAACTGGGGGCCTCCTGCACGAGAAGTGTACCTCAGTTCAGCATATGGGTCCACATGGGCTGGGATTCTATCCTCCGTCCCCAGGGCTGCAAAGCAAGTACTTAACCTGCAAGCCACTCCGGCTTCCCCACATGAGTTTTCCAGATATGTTTATTTGAATTATATTATTTGTATAATCACAAACTTTCTCATGTGTTGATCTGAGGTGAGATCGCACACACACACACACACACACACACACACACACACACCATTTTAAACTATGCATTTTACATTGGTTAAAATAAAAATTAATCAGATTATAAATGTGGCATCTATAATTTTAAATTTCATGACACTTTACCTGTTTGTTTTTAACAGATTCCTACTTTTGTGAGAATTTGAAGTAGTCTCTTTTTCTAAGATATTATTTCCCTATTTTTAGATCATACCATTAATTTCATCACCCACCTAAACCTACTGGGTTAGTTTCTTACAGAATGTTTCAATCTATGATTAGTATTCATCTGAAAAGTTTAAAGGCTCACTATAGGTTGTATGTAATAATAGTATGCTAAAGTAAATCTGCCAAAGTTTAGATATGTATACTAAAATCAAGACAACTAAAAGGAAAAATGACCATTTAAATTTTTAAGGATTAGAACTATAGTTTTTAATAGGAAGAATTTTGCTATAAAAATCAATGATTTTATGTTTTACTTTTATAGTTCTATAAACCAATATATCATTATTTCATCAAAATAAACAAGAAACAGTAATATTGTTTAGTAATAGACTCTAATAAGGCCATCACCTTTTAGGAAAGAAAGAAAAAAATGTTATTTATTTAAAAAATAAGAGTGTGTATCTTGTAAAAATTACTACATTAGGGTAGAGATGAGTGAATAAACGTTAATACATTTTTGCTCAGAGATGAGGCTAAGGAAACTGAGTGAAAGAATAAAAACCACACGATATAAGAAGTACTCTGCTTTATGCCAATACTCAAATCTAATCTGACAGTATTATATAAAAAAAAGAAATACACACACACACACAAGCACACACAATTCAGGTCAAATATCAGAATGGTTGAACATGATAATTAAAATAAGTAAAGTTTTGATAAAAATGAATCAATTAGTTCTCTAAATATTCACATAAGACTTGGGCTTAAATTGTATCTCCAGTGATTATGTATGTGACAGTAGTCTTCCAGTAGTGTTTTGGATGAAGTGGCTATTATTATTATTCTCTTATTCTTCAAATAGTGTGAATTCTCACCATTTCCATATGAGTTTTGCTCTGCTTCATTCTCTGATTATTTATTATATTGTCACCAGTTTACCTCAGGTTACCACCAGATAATATATTGTCAAAGATAGCCTTTTAAGTTTGATTTGACAGGTTATGATACTCCTTTTGATTATAAATGAAGCTCTAAGATAGAGTAATTACAAAGAAAGGCATCTTGTATTGACAAGCTCTTTGGCAGGCCAATTGTAGTTACCACACCATATGACTTTTAAAGTAGACAAGCATGAGGAAGGAGACAAATAAATAACTGGGATGTCTGGGAAAGGCTCCAATTATTCTACATCTCAATTGATATAAAATAAAGTTTTAGTTGAAGTTTTCATCTCTTATAACAATTTACTTTCAATTCTGATCTATGCATATTCTGATCCTGCCTGGCAAGCTGCAGAAGAGAGATGCTGGGACTTGAAAACATGGTGCATTTTTAGAAATGTGTTAATTTCTCATATCTACTCATATATCTGGGGAAAACCTCTTTACTAAACTGCATCAATCTGATATCAAAAGCCCAACCTGTAAGCATATGGTCACTATGAATCTGAAAGAAATTTAGTATGGAATCAACCATTGCAAACACTAAAAATATAGCATTTAGTGCCTTGCATACATCATGGGAACGTGAGGTTACTGAATGTTGCCCTTAGCGGTCCCAGAGCCCCTGGAAAGTTAGGTAGGTACATGAATATAAATCCCAATGTTGTCAATGGAAAATTATGTGATTTTGGCACTTTAAAACTTGATTGAATCTCAATTTCCTCATATGGTATATACAAACAATATTACTTATAGTTGAAGGTAAGTTCCCATAAAATGTTGGGTTCATTGTGGGAGTAAATATTTGTTTCCGTCACTCTCTCCGCCACGCAATTCTAGTGTCCCCCATGTTCATCTTTATGTCACAGACCTAGATATGATAGCCTTCGACAGCACAGACCTCTGTGGAAATGAGGCAACATAATATAAGAGCTAACTTTGGGCTCTACTATTTATTAACTCTATTACATTAATATATAAGGAAAGGAACTGCCATTTTTTCCCCCACATATTTAAGCAATAATAGTGCCAGCTTACCAGTTTGTGTATTAAAAGCATATGGCAGGCTTTGTACAGTCCCTGGTTTATTATTAAGTGCTAATGAATGTCTTTTTAATTGCTTAGTTCTCAGAAATTTTGTTCTACATTTCAGTCTCTTTCCAAGACTGGGTTCCTTTATTGAAGTGAATTATTCCTGCTCTCAGAAAATCTTTTGGAATCTGTATATCTACAGGACTAATGTGTCAAACTAAAGAAAAGGTATCTTAGGCATAGGAGCCTATTTCAGATGAGTGAAGTTTGTGTGTTTGGTATCTTTTTACCATGTCCAAGGAAAGGGGTGGGAAAAGGATCCCGTTTACTTTCCCCAAAATTATTTATTTTAATAGCAACCAGAAAAGAGCACATGACAAACAGCCAATCCCTTTTCATTATATGAACCACATGACTTTAATCTTGAGGAAAATGAAGCAGGGTTAAAATGTCTTGTTTTACCAGTGAACCCCACTGAATACACTTTAAGAACATGTTTTTTTAGTAATGCTTCATCTAACATGCCAAGAAGGACGTATGGAGGAAGAACATAGGATGAGATACCTCATAGCTGCGACCTTTCAAAATTAAATCCACGTTAAAACCTGTGATTTTAAATTTAAAACCCTATGTCCAATACTACCAAAGCTTCACAAATATTGACAAAATTCCTAAGTAGGGGCTTGTCTACTCACATCTGTCCAATAGCACCCTCCATCTCTGAAGAGTAGGGCTGAGTAGGCTTTCAAAACAGGACTGTACTTTGGGTGGAGAGTTGGCTAGACACCACTGTTGTTTAAGTGTGTGCACATGTGCGTGCGCACACACACACACACACACACACACACACACACACACACACACACACTATTCCTTATGTATAAGTCCTAGCCATCCCTTCATCCTAACAGTAAACCTTTATCATGGTCTAGAAGCCCTTCTTTCAATTCTCCTATATATAAGCAGTTAAGGGAGGAACTTAATTTGTATCTCAGCATCCTATATAAGCAGGTATACACTGGCACATATTGCAAAAACAATACTAAATATCTTCTAATTGGCACTGGACTTGGCATTTCACCAAGGATAATCTTTCATGATTAAAAATTGGCAAACTAAAGCTTAAGAAGCATAAAGCTGTGACAAGCCATGGACCCAGAAATTGGTGGAAGACCATGAGGCATATAGTATAAGAAATCAAAGCTAAAATTTATAATAATTTGTTATTAATTTTTTTAAGTAGTCATTAGAATTACCCTAAATTATTTGCATGTCAAACTATGAAAAAAGAAGTTCAGTCATGACAGGAAATTGAATAAACCTTCTAACCCTACTGTTTCGTATTGGTTTTGCTACACCTACTAGTGGGTGAATAGATCAGTTGCCAGTGTCCAAATTAATCCATCAGTTTCCTAGAAAAGAAGGGAAATATGTATGCTTTGCTAATGTTATTGGGCTGGGAGAACATTTAGGGGAAGTGCTTAAGGAATTGTAGAAAAACAAGTTTCAGAGGACAGAAAGAAAAGTGAAGAAGTAAGTTGCTGAATACCGCATGTATTTCTCACTGTCTACTTAATATCCCAGAGATGATCATTTAACAAACCCATGTCAGACAATGACCCTAGCCTCATAAATCATTATAAAATCATTATATTCCTACTTGGAAAACTGTATACAAGAGGAAAATCAACTTTAAGTGGATTATTAGATATTAATAAATCTTCCATGATATAATATATATGTGTTCTTTAATCCTATTATAGAATAAAGACAGTGTTCTAGGTTTACTCTGGATTTAAACTATCTTCCTTGACAGCATCCTTCCCTAAGGATGCTACTTATGTAGAGCTGTAGGGCATCTAGTAAGTCTACATATACACAATTGCAGTGCTTTTGCTTTGTTCCCTGTTGATATAATCTTCCCTTCTAATTTCCAGACACTAAATCTAACACATAATATACTAAGTAAAAACTAAGGCATAATTTCAACAACCAGTATAAACCATTTTCAAATATATTCCTTTGTGGTCTTATGCTGTCAGCATTCAGCTATAATTGTCTTAATACCATAAACACTAAGAAAGCCATTCTAGAGAGATTTTAGGTACCCTAAAAAGGACATATAATAGGTAATGATTCTTTTTGTTTCTATTTAATCCAGGGATAATAACAATAGCCTGCTACACATAAATAGACCTTTACAGTTAAATAAAAAACCCTTCCATATTGAATCTTTTGACTCTTTTAGTCTTTTAATTAGGAAAAGCTAACAGCATACCCTCATTTTAGAAGTGTAAAAAGACAAGAGACTGAAATAGGATAAGTGATTTACACAGAATCTCATAGCTATTAAGGGTCGAATGGGGACTATAAAACCTTGCCTTCTACCAAGCCAGTGTTCTTTCACTCAAAAGTACTATCTTTACTCAGCATCCTACTTTATGAAATGGACATTGCATCTTTATAATATGTGAGCAACTCTTATATCTGATTCTTGAAAATCTTTACTCTTTTTTATAGTGAATCTATTTAATGGCATATCATTGAAATTCAGTAGAAAAATATAAATACATTTTACATATTAATATAAAATAGTAATTATAATCATGGACTATGGACAGAACAAATGCAAAGAGCCAACATTAATTCTTCAGGTTACGTCTCCTTAGATACATAAAAATGATCATATTATACAACTAATGCTGGATTGTTAACTCCATTTGATTATGTAGTAACTATAAATTAAAATTCTCAATGTTTTGAAAAAAAACCCAAAAGATGATTCTATCGAGATGAAGTCATTATATTTAGAAATAATCTACAACTATGTGTGGATAAATTTGTTGAATATCCAACCTTCACTATATAAACTTTAGGAAACAAGTGTTTTTGAGGGATTCTATCTAATTGACCAACACATACTAAATAATTAAATTCACATACTTAAAGTTAAGTGTGAAAGTCTATGAGATATATACGAAGTATATACAAAACAATCAGGCAACACAGAAATTTAGAGTTATCCGAAGTATAGCTAAAATTTTGCAGCTTTGCCCACATTCTAAATAAGACTTGGAAATATTCTATAATTGTTTGTGCCAAAGAGCAAGCAGGACTCCTTTAGTACAATCACACAGAAAGTATAAAAACTTATTCAAATCGTTTAATTTTAGTTTGTGGGTTTGTCTATCCATAAGTTAAAGGTTGTATTTTCCAGAGTGTATCAATTAAGTGTGAACTTAATCAGTATACCCAATACTTGTAATAAGGGCATGGTATAATACTGAAAACACCATACTTGGTTAATTTATCTTGGAGAATGCTTCACCTACAGTCTTCCAAATGTCTACCCTTAGGAAAGTATACTCGCTGTGGAGACTGTATGTTTAAATTATATTTACACACAACATAAATGAATGACCTGATCCCATTTATACTGGATTCCCTTCAGAAATCTCAGAGACTGTCAAAGTGAAACATAATATTGGCAAAGTTACCTTTGTTTTTTCCAGATTTTTTTCCAAGCAGATTGTTGTGCTTAGCCAAAGTAAAAGCAAACATACGGCTTTGAGAGGGATATGAAAAGACTGCACTCTAGAATGCCTGATGATCTCTCTCCCTCTGCCTGCCTGCTGCCACTTTTGCTTTTATAGGTATAAGCTGTGTCTCGGGAATATGGAATTACACTTATGAAGAAAAGAAGTTCATAATAAGTACTGATTATAAGAACTGCTATCCTCATTCAGTTTCAAGCATTCTTAGGAGTGTCAGCTGTCCCTGGAGTCTACCAACAGCCTGAGGTCAAAGTCCCTCCCATGAGTCATTTTTTCTTCCATTTGGTTGATGTCATAAAATGTCAAATGTAACAAGCCTGCTGAGGTGAGAAATAATTTAGTCTCAAAAAAATGTGTGCTTCATTGGCATTTTCTCCTTGTTATTGTTTTACCATTAGGTTTTTGTTAATGAGGCATGGAGTGGCTCCAGGCTGATTATGCAGCAGTGGAAATGTAAAACTTGTTATCTGTGGGTGTTTGGTGTCCTGAAATTTAAACACCCAGACCTCTAGAGTATAGTAGTAAAATGGCCTAGGTGCCATAAAAATGAGGCCCCAAACCACATTTATTCTGCCTTTTATTAAAAACTGTTTCAACCACTATTCTTCTGACAGGTCTATCTTGGCTAGATCCAAAACACAGAAATCCATGGTGAGAATCAGCAGGCCATAGGAAACAAAAGGTCTGTTCAACACTTTAGAATCTGGCAGTCTTGTCTACCGTTTGCTCTGAAATGAAGAAGGAACCAAATTTTCTTCTGAGTTTTCTTACTGAGCACCACTCTGCAAACCCTGAACTGTCTTCCCAAAGGGTGTTTTACAGAATTGGCTCAATGTTTACTACAAGAGATGTGGAAGAAAAATAGAATTCCCAGAGTAAATATTTTATTCATGATATATGGAACTGATTGACAAGAGTCACTATTCATGTTTAGGAGAATTTATTACACATATGAATTATCAATGAAGAGCTATGAGCAGTTGTCTCTACTTCGTTCTTTAGTCAAAACATATAGGGAATACCCTCAATTGTATTTAATTCTTCAACCTAGCAGTTTGTTCTAAAATGGGAATTGTCTGTAGGGTGTAATTGAGTTAATATCCATCAGCCAAGTTTCAAGTGATGATATGAAGCTACAATTGGAAGCAATGGCTAGGTTACTATGACTTTCTTGTATTTTCTTAAAGACTTAGAAAGCTCAAAGTAACTGATTTCCTTCAATGCTCCAGTGGTCTTTATCTGTAAAGACAGATTCTTACTATATTATTTTAAGATTGAGGCATAATACACACAGGGAAATGAATCACAAGTGTGAACATTGTTTTGACTATCATGCCTGCTGGGCACTGAGTCAGGCTGTACAGTGTATTAGGATCTATTCTATGAGCCAAGAGACTTGGCTTGTCTTCTCCATTATAAGTCTTGAATAACTCAGCCAAGGCACTGAACTCTGTCTTCAGTTTCCTCCAATGTAGCATGTTTAAAGGTTCTAAGTGAATGAATATTTTCTTCCTGAAAGTAATATTTTGCCTTTCTTGTTAATTTGTAGTAAGGTTTACAGGAAATGTTTTGACTCTCATAGGAGTAGATGTTGAATGTCTATTCCTTGCCTAACCTAGTCTATGACCTAAAAAAAAAATGTATAGAATACAGTTAGCTCTAGCACCACTCTATTGTGAACAAAATGACTGCCTACAGGTATCCCTGTCGATCAAATATTCACAAATACTATAAAATAAATACTTAAAATAGGGAATCAGATATATTTGCTTTGCCACTTCTCAAGAAATCCTACTTCATCACTAGGTTTAAAATGAAATTTTTGATACATGACAAACAATGAATTGAAACTTGACTAACTACAGGAACAAATAAAGAATAAAACAATTAAATTAACTTGATTTATGTTGATTAATCTTTCTAATAAATAAATCTGCTTCTGGATGTGCTTCTGGCTAGAAAACTTATATGATGTATCTATATATAGAGACTTTTATGCCCTCTCTATCCATGATTTAGATGTACTCAAATAATGTTATCATTTAATATCTATAATTATTTGTCATGGAATAATCTAGCCCCTAGATACTAGGGTATTATATAAAACCATCAGAATTCACAATCACTACTTGAGATTCTATTACATAAACTTTTCTTTTATTATCTCCTAAATACAGTACTAAATACGGCTATAGAAGATAGAACAAACTCTCAGTGGGGAATCTGCAGTCATTGTAAACATGGACATCCAAGAACAGCGATAGGATTTAAACAGTTACAGAGGTATTCCAAAACAAAGCAAAGCAAAATAAAACTGAGATCATGAATTTGATGTTCAAGCTTTATGAAATCTAATACTTTATGAATATTTTTTTTTAATCTTGGGAGAAATAACAAGATTCACAATCCTGGCACCATAAAAGAGAAACAGGAAACCCTGATCACCATACAGATAAGAAAAAACATTTAAGCATGATTTGAAAGAGAATGAATGAGGAAGCTGGTTCTGTGTTGGGTATCTATTTGGTGGCCAGGAGAGTAGCAAAAACATCTGACTTTTGATTTCATTAATGGTCACAGGCTCCACTCCATAATGTACAGGTGACATTGTTGCTGTCATTAGTGGCAAAGTGGGTAAGTCAAATTCTGGGCTGCAAACATGAACATCTAGACCAGGCATGTCCAACCTGAGACCCAGGATGCCTTTGAATGTGGCCCAACACAGTTTCTTAAAACATGAGAGTATTCTGTGAACTTTTTTTTTTTTTTTTTTTTTTGCTTATTGGCTATTGTTAGTGTCAGTGAATTTTACATGCAGACCAAGACAGTTCTTCCAAGGTGACTTAGGGAAGCCAAAATTTGGACACTTGCTGGCGGTAGCAAGTTGTATTGCTGTCCTCATTGTAACTTCTGCAGCAGTTCTGGATATTTGTCAGTGCTTACTCTGGAGACCTCTTTCTACCATTTTCTGAACTATTACAGTACCTCTATAACATTCTTTTAATAAGTGTTCTTGTTTATTCAGCCAGAATCATCTACTAATATGCCTTATTGATACAAGTGACTCTAAGTACTATGATTATTTTTCCCTGATCTATTAAACTTCACAGAAACAATCAGAGTGTTTACGTTCAAACCCTGGTTTACATTCAAAC
The DNA here is from genome assembly GCA_004027555.1 of Craseonycteris thonglongyai. Taxonomy (NCBI): domain Eukaryota; kingdom Metazoa; phylum Chordata; class Mammalia; order Chiroptera; family Craseonycteridae; genus Craseonycteris; species Craseonycteris thonglongyai. Next base: position 9,974 of record PVKE010051366.1, read on the forward strand.
CCTTAATCAGACATCAATAAATGTCTGATTAAAAATAGTGTCTTAATCTATGTTTTAATCCCTTCATGTAAAAATTGAGATGATGTTAAATATCTCACGATTTATTATTATTATTATTTTTTTACATATATATATTTTTAATCTTTTTATTTTTGACAGAGAGAGAGAGAGATACAGAGACAGAGAGAGAACTGAACTAGGGGAGCTCCCAGCTCAGCATATGGTTCCGCACGGGCCGGGGCCGGGATTCGATCCCTGGTCCCCAGCGCTGCAAAATGAGCGCTTAACCCACTGAGCCATCCCGGCTTCCCCACGATTTATTATTTGTTTATATAAAGTAATACTGATTAAGTATTTAGTATAAATTACTTTGTACTAGAAAAGTAATCAAGAATAGATGATAAAATGAAAGTAGTAATAACAACAATATATTATACTAGTCAATAGAAATCCATATACTCTTCAATATTCTGGTTTTCACAAAAGTAGCTATCATTAAGATTAAATACTAAAATGAAACTGCTTAGGACTATATTTTCTTAAATCCTTTTTTCTCCAGAGCTAATTTTTTAGATTATTTATAAAATTTCCAAAAAGGCACATGAGTATGTATTCACACACAGTATTTAATTTAACTTACCTCATTATTTAAATAAATTATTTAGACAGCTCTTATATATGTTTAAATTT
>PVKE010051367.1:0-10664 GCA_004027555.1 Craseonycteris thonglongyai
TTTGAAACTGTTTATGAAAGAAGTCAGGGGATAATGAAATAATGCTACTGACATGTTTCAATCTCATTGTCACTACTTGAGATTAGTTCTGCTCTTGATGACAATGCACAGTAAGACCATTTCCTCATTTACTAGATAGCATTCCAAATGTTCTAAATCAATCAGGATCCCTGTACTTTCCCATACTCTTCAAAAAGCCCACCTTCAACCCAATTCAAACTAGGTCTATTGGCTCTTTCTCACACTACATAATAATGAATGCACTTTGGTATCTAATATGAGTTTTAGGGTATCGCCAAATTAACAATAATAGCAGAGCTAATTATCTACCGGTAGTTTGACGAAAAGTTGTTTGGTTTATTGTAATATGCTACAATTTTTTATCATTGGCACATCAGCAAGATGATCAGTTCATGAGGAACCTGATGAAAGTTGATTAATTTGGTTTTGGTAGTGAAATCTGCATACTGCATAAATGGATAATAGTGTATAAAAGATTGTTCTCTGAATCTTCTTTGGAAGAAAATACTCTGAGAACACAGATAATTATTTTATCCTTGCCAGTGACCTCAATAAAAGCATTAAAAGTATGTTCATACAATCAGTGGATGACATTAAATTGAATACGGTTGCCTGTAACTCAGGATAACAGAAAGATAATTCAATTGAGCATGTGATTAATTAGGGAAATAGTCCACCAGAAAAAGGATAAAATGCACTAGGGATAATTGTTAGCATTTGTACTGAAGGGCTTGAAGCCATCAGAGGAAGAAAAGTCAGAAAGTCTAGTTCAGCATAAGTACAGCATAAAAGATGGGGTATCAAAGTGATAACAAGCTGAAAGAGAACCAGTGTAGTTTGGTTGCTTCTTCATTATTATTAATTATTAATTGATTATAATGGATAATTAATGATAATAAGTAATAATATTGATGACATAAATACAAGAGAGGAACTTCAAAGAATAAAGAGGACTTGTAGACTAGCGAAGATTAGAGATGAAGATAGTAGGCAATAGCATTATGTTGGCATTCATATTTGATGTTGACGCTAGCTTTCATTTACATTATAGCTGCCTCTTCAGCTGGACAAGGAGGTTTTTAGGAAAACTAAGCTCTAGTGTCCATTTTTTCAAGCATTATCTAAATGTGCTTATTTATATTCAAAGAAGATAGGATAGAGTCATACAGAAGAGATGAGAACCAGATCCATATTTTATAATATTATGAAAAGAAAAAAATCACTCAAGACTGCTTACCAAAAGCAGGGCTCTTTTCAGATTCCCATTAGTGTCTGCATGGGATTCAGCCAATGGAATATTTAATATTAATTTTACTTCTTAAGAGGGCTATGGATTTTTTTCATAAGGAAATAGTACAAGTGTGAATATGCTGGCTACACTTAATACTTTTTTTCCTGCAAGGAGGTACCTAGTGCCAGTAAGAGGCTGACATGAGCTGCCTGCATTTCTGAGAAACAGGAGAGATGCCCTAGCCCGATGCTTTCTTATTCTGGATGTTGCTGATCTAATGTCAAATCCAACTGGGGCTTCATTATTAACACTCATCACGTTTTGGTTTCATTTATTTATGCTAATTTATTCCATAGCCTGTTGTTCATCTTTTCAATATAAATTATTTCTAGTGACTGATGAGGGTGGAAAAGCAAAGGAAGAAAAAGTCAGTTATCACACACGTCTTAGGCAACACAAAGTGGTGATGAAGGAGAGCCCTTACATAGAAGTACAACACAGTTCGTGTTTGGCATGAGCGTGCTTTACATTTCACGAGTTTGCTATTTTTGTACAACCCCAAAGATCCTTGAAAGGTAATTTGTGATAACTATTCCAGAAATGAAAATCTTAATCATGGGCTCTGTGAAGCTGTTAAAAAAAAAAAAAGAAGTCATTTATGAGTAGGTCCTTCATGCCACCACTCAGTATATGCTCTACACAGTATATGTATAATGGTGCAAAGGAATGCATATTTCTGCATTTATAAACATAGGCCACTAAAACATACTTATGAATAGATTAATCTGGCTAATCATTATTAAGGATCTATGGTAAGCTATCCAGGCTAATTTTACTTTCCTGTGCCAAACTGACGTGATCTCTGGCATTATATTATTGATAATAACAGCTGTATCTGCTTAATACTTACAGTGTGTCAGGCACCATTCCAGATATTTTTTTACAATAATTCATTTTATCTTCATAGAAACTCAAGAGAGGCAGGTGGTTATTATTCTATTTTGAAAATAAGGAAACAAAGGCACAGAATAAATAATTTGCCCCAAACCATTCATCTAGGGATCTAGATAAAAGATAAAAGTCAAAGAGGTAATGTAGGCCAAGTAATGAGATGTAAGAAACATTGTGAAGACTTTGACTTTCATCACTCTCACATAATGTCACATCATTTTTAACAGGATGTTATCTTAGCTGTTTATTAAGCATAGCCTGAAGAGAAACAAGGATTAAAAAGACTATTGAAGAAACTAAGCAAGAAATGATGCTGGAATGGATTAAGAGTAAAAGCACTGAAACTGGTAAGAAGTTATCAGATTTCAGGCATATTATAAAGGTAGGAACAAAGGCTTATTAGCATATTTGATGTGGAGTTTTGCAGGAATAGCAGCAAGGATCCCTCCAACCAACGGAGTTACTATTAACTGGAGTAGAAGTACTATGGAAAGTAGGCTAAGGGTTTGGTTCTGGACATGATAAAGTTGACATATTTGTTGGATATCTGAATGATGATTGGCATTTGAATTTTTCAGTCTGGAGATCAGGAAGGATGCCTAGAGTACAGCCTTAGGTTTTGAGTCATCCTCGTGTGCATGATACATAAAACCATGAGACTGGATGACACTACCAAGGAAATGGGTTCAGAAATAAAAAATGAAGACCCCTGAGATTGATCCCAGAAAAGTTCACATTAAAAAATGAGGAAGATGAGTAGAAAACACAAGATAGATGGGATAAAAGCCAAGACTGAATTGTTTCTAGGTGGGTGAGTTAGTTTTGGTTTGTTCTGAGGTAAGTATAAGTAATGAAATTATTCAAGGGAGTTTAAGGAGGAAAAAAATATTTTTAGGGATTTCATATAATTCCTCCCCAAAGCTGAGTAACTTCTGATTACTATGCACATTATCAGGAAAGATGAACTAAACACCCCTGGAGAATTCACCACAAGGTCTTAAGGCTTTCCTTCTAGAACTCTACCAGTTGTACAACTCAACTCCCAACTTTTCTCAGAGATCAAAGTCCCAAGATCCTAAAACATGACTGGTGCAGGTTACCTCAAATGTCTGTCTCTCTGCAATCAATAATACCCAAAGTCACACTGTGCAATCGTGGTTATCAGGAAAATCCTGCCACTTTCCAAAGAAGAGGAATTGTAAACTTGTTTAAAAGAATTCCTTAACATCCAGATATGTTGGTAGAGATTATTTAAATTCATTAGCAGTTATTTTGTGGTTCTTATACTAAACTTTCCCATTCTTGGTGCAAGGATAAACAATTCAGAATTCTGACTTGATGAAATTTTCCTTCAATGCCTGCCTCTTCACAATTCATACAACATGACAATAACACAATGGAGCCTTTTAGCCCTTAAATATAATACATTATTTTATTAATATGTATAGCTTATTGGACCGTCTTTCACTTAGTTCTTTCATTACATATATGAATTCCTTAGTTTGCTCAAGTTCAAAGACACAATATTCCTGTCTAAAGGGACCCACTGAAAATGAATAGGCAATGTGAAAAAGTGAATAATACCGCTCTAGGAATCTGAAGCTTGAATTTCATTCTGGGCTGTCACTACCCGGCCATGAGAACCTTCTCAAAACATTTAACATTTAATATGTCTGATTCCTCATTTTTGTGGACAATACTGAATTTCAGATATGGCAAACTGTTTCATCATCATGCCAACTCCAGGCAATTTTGTGTTGAGAAGAGCTCTGAGGTTGTACAGATCTGCTGGAAAAGACACATATACTTGACCAGTTAATGAGGTCGCTGTGCGTGTTGGAGGGATGAAACCTGACCTGGGCAGGTATTTTGTCAGGTACTTGCCATGCAGGAACTAGGTGGTTTACGTTTTCAAATGTACTTATTTTGACCATGCGATGCCTAGCACTGCATCGGGTAAGGATGGAAGTAAAAGTGAATTCATAGCTTGTCTAAAGATACAGCCCCTTATCTGGGTGAAACTCATTTCAGTGTGGTAACAGTTGTAAGAGATTGTTTCTAAAGTTTATTCAAGTTCTAAAACTGCATGGATTTCTTACTTTGCTACAGGTGAAAAGAAAAAAATGCAGATATTGCAGAAAAACCTGTATCCCTTTATATACTTGCATTTCACTATCTCCCATTTACAGAGATATAGACGGACAGCCTCATGGCTGTCTGGCGGTTCTGTGGGTAGGAATGACACAAAATCACCCTGAAAAACTAACCACGTAAAGACTGCATGGCTACACAATCTTGCAGGGCAATGAATGCCCCAGCTCTCACTGCCCATACCACGAATGGCTTAAATATTTAAATTCACAGGGGAGCTGTCTTCCACTGAACCTGATACTCTAGAATGAAGTCGGCACAATTCTTGTCCCTGCACCACTGTTTCTTAGCCAAAGTTTCAAGTGAGTCTGTCTAAGGGTGGGTGGGGAGATTATAAACAAAGTGTTTATGTATTAGTGGCAAGTAGAATCATGTTTTCCAATTATATAGTGGGCTTTCATTATCTGGGACAATCCCAAAATTTCTCCCTATCCCTTCCTCCTATCCAATCAATATTTAACTGTCTGGCATTATGTTCTCTGCTATATCTGTCTTGTCAATTAGAGTGGTATTGTTTATACATTGATTTCCTATGAAATCCACATAAATCAGGACCCCCAAATCTAATTATTTCTTAGGTACAAAAAAAAATGTGTTTATATAAGTATATTTTGGCAAAGCTCTGATGTACAGCAACTTTATCAGGGAAAATTACTGCCCTGTAAGATCTCTTGGCTGTCATCCAGCTGGACTTCTAGTAATACCTCTGCAACACCACATGCTGGGAAATGTTTTTCCTTTTTCCAACTTCAAAAATAGACAGGTGTCACTGCTGTTGAATGAAACCAGCTAGAGCCATTGACATACTTGCTATCTCGCAAATTGGAAACACTTGGTAGCTTTACCAGAAAAAAATTACCTGTTGGCCATGAGTAGCACTGTATTCCTTTCTTAATAACATGATAGAGGTCCCCTTGTGCAATCTTTCTTTCTTCCATGTGTCTCCACCCAGCAGCCCAATATCTGTTTTCTCTGCCTCCTATTTTGTCAGCAGGTAATTGTTAGAATAATCTTTCTAAAGCACTACTTCAAGCATTCCAGTCTTCCACATTGAAAACTTCCTGTGGCTCCTCTCTCACCCAGTGAATTAAGTAAAACCTTTCAGACTGGTATGTAGGCCTTTTACAATCTAGCCCCTACCGTCACCTCAGAAATTCCTCCCACTCCTTCTCTCTACACTCTCCCTCCTGCAAGTCTTCACCATTCTTCTCTCTCACCTGGAATGCCCTCTACACTTCTGTTTAACCCTCATCGTTTGAGATCCTAGAAGAACCTTTCAAACAGACTTTCTTTACCCCTTCCACTAGGCTTATTTTCTTCGTCTTTTAAATCTTCATAGACATATGTACTGCTTGAAACTGTTCTAAGATATGTATACAAACATATATGTTTTAGGAGGTCAGCTTAGTGAGTTTTCACTCTGGCAACTACCACACCAACTGAGGTATAGATTGTTTCCACAACATTAGAAAATATTCTCACACCCTTTTCCAGAAAGTCCCTCTGCCTCAGAGGCAGCCATTGTTATGACTTCTATCACAATAGTTTTGCCGATTCTAGAACTTACTATAAATGAAATCATATAGCATGTACTCTATTGTGCCTAATTTCTTTCACTCAGCATGATGTTTTGAGATTCTTTTATGTTATTATTGGGTTTAACAATAGTTTCTTTTTACTGCTGAGTAGCATCCCATTGTGTTAGTATACTACAATGTGTTTATCCTTTATATAATTCCAATTTTTCATTTATTTATGTTTCCACTACTTCAATCCATCAAAAATGAGTCATGGCATTACTTATACCTTTCTTGTGAACCACTGCAATGATTTTGGAATTGTATTATTTTTCTCTCTGTGTTGTATTCTCTGTAAAAAGAAGGAAATAAGATGAAATACATTTATTTCAGTCCTGCTATATACTAGGTGCCTTGATAAGGTACCTAATTTAGTCCTCACAACAACCCTATGAGGTAGACATTATCATAGTTTATGAATGAGAAAATTGAGACTCTAAGGCATTAAGTATCCTGTCTTGGGTTACACATTAAGTGGAGGAAGCAGAATGTTAACTTGGATACTCCTGGCTCCAAAGCACATACATTTATTTCTGTGGCATGCTTTCAAGCCTGTGAAAATCCTGCTATTGTGACTACACATAATTATTCATTGAATTGAGAGATATATTTTGTATTTTGTAAATGTCCATAAGAAGATCCAGTAACAAGCATTTAAATAGGCAAATAATAAGTGAAGTGAGACAAAAATATGGAGCAAACACATGTTAAAAATTGCCCTCAATAATTGTCACTATCGAGGTGGATAGCAGGCTACAAAGTGATGGCAATCAGCTTTCTCAGAGAAGCACTAGATACCTGTTCTTAGCATGATATCCTTCAATGCTATTATTGATGCTAGTATTAGAGTAGACTCTTCATTAACTGGCATCCATGGGGATTAGTAGATGCAGGATAAATGTAAGTAGGCTTTCTGTTAACCAGAACTTAAGCAACGAGTTAGTGGAAGAGAGTCTACAGATGAGGTGTCCAACTTTTTTGGCTTTCCTGGGTCACACTGGAAGAAGAATTTTCTTGGGCCACATATAAAATACATTAACACTAATGATAGCAGATGAGCCAAAATATATATATATATATTCCGAAATAATCTCATAACGTTTTTAAAAAGTTTACATATTTGTATATGGCTATATTCAAAGCCACATGCGGATTAAACAAGCTTGGTCTACAGTGTAGCAAATTTCTAGATTTCATGTCTTGGACCTTTCCTAATTTCGAATCCTTCTTTAGTATCATCTTTTTGAGACACACTTGTCTAATCTAGTAGAAATAACATAGATTTCAGATGTGGAAATTTTCAGGAAATTTGTACAAATCTATGTACAAATTTCATTGACATCCACTTACTACCCTTGTGAGGCTGGATAAATCACTTATCATCTCTAAACCTAATTACCTTATTTTTAAAATGAGTATCATAAAGATACATAAAAAATAAATAAAATTAGTATCATAGCATTTACTTCTCAGTGTTGGAAACATTTGTGCAAATTTGTGTGATGTTCCTAGCACAATGTTTCGTACATGGTCAATAAATATTTTCTATGATTCATATTGTGATATAAAAAAAAAACCAACCCACTCTATGATTCTGATTATCATTCCCTGGTAAATATCATTGGCATTTATTTTTTACAAAAGAAATTACAACCCACCAATGAACATACAGGAAAAGAATTATATATGAGATTTGAAAACATGCCAGCCATATACCTACATAATGGAAGGCCTGGGACATGGTTAGGGGGAAAGACACTGAGAGAATTTTGGAGCGGCATGGTTAGGGGGAAAGACACTGAGAGAATTTTGGAGCGGCTAAGTGTGTGGACTATAGTATAGAGTCAGTACCTGCATTAAAATCCTGGCTCTCATATTGCTAGTTGTGTGGTCAGGGACAAGTCACTTAATCCCTCCGTGTTTATAGTTCTAATCTGTAAAATAGGGTTGATAATAATGAAATATCCTCATAGGCTTGTTTGAGAGTGAAATAAAATCATGTTTGTAACATACATATCATGTTCCCTGGCACATAATGAATGCTTAATAATTGATTATCAGTACATTTGGGTTATGAGTGAGGGTGTGCTCAAGCCAACGGATAAAATAATAAGTGGGAAAGCATCAATTCCGTTTTCCCTAGAGAATATGCTTGCATGTTTCTTACCCAGGAGTTAGACTTTCTTGCCAGCAATGCACAGGGTAAATGAAGTACCTATTTTGACACAAGGAAAATGGTTGTTTTCTATTGGGACATGAGCTGATCTCCCACTCAGAAAAACACAGTGGCTGGACAGCACCAAGTCGGAGAAGCAACTGGGTATTTAGGATGAAAAACAAGGGTACTACCACAGCTAGGCACTGAGTAGACATATTTGAGGTCTAAAGTGTTTGCAATTAGCAAGTACAGTACCTCTAAGAAACTCACAAAAGAAGTCATGAATATTAGAAACAGAAGCCAGGAAAAGGGAAAACTTCCATCTGAGGCCTCTCATTTCCTATAGAATCAAGGTTGGACCATTCGTCCGGAACCTTGAGCAGATAGAAACTGAATTCCCACTGTTTGATCTACCTATAAATAACTGTAAACAAAGACCTCATTTAATGGTCAATGAAGACTATAAATAGATCACAAATGTGGTAAAAAAAAAAAATTTCTTCGGCTGATTTTATTGAATCTAAATTTGAATAAGGAATGTCATTTAAATGCTGTTGAGCAGTGAATATCATTGTGTTGGCCAGGTAATTATTCAATAAACCTAGGGTAAAGTTATAACTCAGGACTGTTTCAGAATAGGTAATACCACGTTAGGATATACTGCAAATGCTTCAGGCATAAGAACTTTAAAAGGACTGCACCTGAGAAGTGGTTTTCTAAAGCCTTAGATAAGAGAACTTTTTATAACAGCACAAATATGCATATCCTCAAAATGCAGAGATTGTTTTAGTTAAAAACTATCAATGAAAGAATATCGCCTCTCATTTACTAGATCATACCCCACCACCACCACCACCAACAACAACAGCAACAACCTTGGCAGCAGCCCTGAGCTGTCTTCTTGACATCGCAATACTCCGTGGGACCACAAGAAGGAAGTCATTACACCAAGCCATGAGGATGAGTGCCCAGCTCTTGACCCCTGGGGAAGAGCAAACTAGATGGAGTGTCACCTAAGAAAGGGTCTATACAGGAAAAGCCCCCAGATTTGGAGTGAAACAGGAGAGCGTCTTATGGAGACAACCAGCTACCATGCCAAAAGGGAGACTAAACCAGGAAGTACTGACTAACAGGAGAAAAAAATATATCAAAATCTGATCATTGAAAAACAAACAAGGGAAAGCTGGGATGGCTCAGCAGGTTAAGCGCTTGCTTTGAAGCCCCGAGGACTGAGGATCAAATCCGGCCTGACCCACGCGGACCCACATGCTGAACTGGGGTGTGCCCCCAGTTCAGTTCTTGCTGGGACCTATGTGGGAGGCTCCCGACCCAGTTCCTGCCCTGCGCAGCCCCGTGCCCACCTGTGGAGTGAAACTACATGGAAAAACTAATGCTGTCAAATATGGAGACTGCTCTGGGCCCTCCCCCTTCTCTCTCTCTCTCTCTCTCTGTCTCTGTTTCTCTGTCAAAAATCAATAAAATAAATCTTTAAAAAAAAAAACAAGCAAGCAATGATGATGTCAAGACAGGGAGTATTGTATTATATGTGGTCATTGTACACCTGGAACCTATGTAAATTTTACTTACCAATGTCACCCTCAATACATTCAACAATAAAACTAAATAATAAAATTTAAAAAAATTAAAGTTAAAATAAAATCAATCTCTAGCAGAAATGTAAATTTAAATGTGGCACGCAGCTATATATATCATATAAAACCTGACTTTGTGTGAGAGGCTCAGGGCCTCAAAGCAAGCTGATATTTGTACATTTTTCAAGAAAGCTGCACACAAGTTTGCCAGTACAGCATCATCTACTGATATAGATCCAACACCATCTACATCCACTTCTCCTGATCCTGTCCTATCTACATCATCAGATCTTGATGATCATGATGTGAAGCCTACCCAATAAACTCTCTACCCCTTCTGTAACTATCTTAAGTGTGTGTGTTTCTAAGTTACTTGAAGTTAAAAAAATCAAGTTAGTGAAGTTCATTAAGTTAAAAAGTTTATTGACTGTCATTTAACTAAAATTATATACTGCATTCACAAAGCTGTTTTTATAATAAAACTATGTTACATTAACTTTGTCTTAATTTGCTATTAATTACTATATTTCAATATTAATATCAAGGCAATACAGAATGTATGATATAGTATGGTACAGTATGGGGTATAGTATCATTTAACTTATTCTTAATAGTAACTCAAGCTACCAGAAACTGCATTTATCCAGCATCTTCCAATCCCTATAAGTGTTGGTTAACTGAGTCTACTGCATTCATTTTATGATTTCTATGTGCAAGGTGCTCTTCTAAATGCATTTTCTGATTTTACTTACAGTCCTTACAAAAGCCCTGGGAGGTAAGTACTATTACAAGCCACATTTTCTAGATGAGGCAAGTAAAATAGAAGGAGACAATAATTTTGCCATTTTATGGGTTTTACATCTTTTTTTTTCTTTTTTTTTTTTTAATTTATTGTTAAATTTGATGAGGTTACATTGGTTGGTAACAATTAGACAGTTTACAGATGTACAAGTCCACCTCACATCATTCATGCATCGTATTAT